>CAUYQV010041790.1:0-53037 GCA_963574575.1 Galagoides demidoff
ATTGGTGGGACCACACCTATGGTCCATCTTACAAGGGTACATGTGAATCTTTCTAAATGCAGAATATAAATGTCTTAACACAATAACTAAGAAAATGCCATGAAGGCTATGTTAACCAGTTTGGTGAAAATATTTCAAATTGTGTATAAAACCAGCACACTATACCCCATGGCTGCATTAATCTACATAGCTATTATTTAATAAAAAAATAAAATATTAAAAAAAAAAGAGGTAGGGCTGTGATAAAGACTGGACAGGAGATGTTGGAGAAGGAGAAGAGTAATCCTAAGAGGGTGATGTCCCAGAAGTCAAGCTACTAGGAAGAAAGAAGTAGTTACAGAGAGGTCAAGCAAGGTGGCGACTATGGAAGTGCCCTTTGACTATTTGAAGGTCTACAGTGACTGGAACCCAAGCACATTTAAGGGAGTACAGGAATCAGGATGATGAAACTTCATAGGCTGAATAAGTAAAAGAAAGTGTGTTCATCCAACTATACCTTTTTAGCATTTTTGGTTACAATGTTAGTTATATGTAGAATTGCTATACATTATACTACATGGAAATCAAGATTTTACATAAAATATTATATTTTGTCTTTCATTGTGAGCTCTGTATTCTATCATGGGAAATGTCTTGCATATAAAGGTAGAAGTCATAAGAAATCTCAGAAACCCAAAACATACCCTCCAGAATAATCTAATTACTGTGTTTGTGTCCATCTCCCTAGACTATTCAGCACCACCTCAGGTACCAGGTGCCTCTCATTCAGGGTAATTGCTTCAATTATGACTGAATAGTAGCGGTTTACAAGTCAGAGAGAGTATTTAAAATAGTTTTCTGTGTTTGGCTCAATCTCACTAAGTTCATTTGGGTTGGAAGCAGGTTGAAGTTTGTTGGTATTTGACCCTACATCCCCCTTAGAGACATAGAGTTCATAGATCCTATAACCACAGAATAAGACTTGATGGCTAAAAACATGTATCTATGACAAAACTTGTAGTACACTTTAAATAACTCTGGCTCAACAAAATAATTGGAATATGGAGGGAAGAGAAAAAGAAAAGAGAAGAACGGAAAAATCACAGAAGGGAAAAGGAAGAGAAGAAAAGTAAAAAGACAAATAAAAAGGTAGTGCTCACCATCAGAGCACTTTGTGGGGATCTCATATGAAAAAGCATCTGAAACTGAGGCCTTGACAGCAGGAGAAAATTTAGTTTACAATGGCCAGATTGCAGGTTTCCATTCTCTCTGGACTTTTCTAGCATAGAAAATATGGAGAAGGAAATGAATGGGATAGCTGCCATTTGAAAGCACCTAGGGTCCTCATAGCTTATAGCCTAGTATAAATCTCACCACACAGAAGAGCACATGAAAGAATGAGGCCCCGGACCATCCTCCCATGTACTTACTGATCTTCCTATTCAGCCATAAACATATGTATTAAACTTCTGTTTTAGGCCAAGTCTTGGACAAGGTCCTACAGATACAAACAGCTCAGAGTCTATCCTCTAGAGCAGTGGTTCTCAACCTTCCTAATGCTGCAGCCCTTTTTAATATAGTTCCTGTGGGTCGTGACCCACAGGTTGAGAACCATTGTTATAGAGCCTTAGGGACCTGTCTTCATATTTCACTTACTTGAGCCTAAAGCTTACCTCTTTTATTTATTTAACACACTTTGCAACCTTAGATATGTCCTTTTCTTACACTATGCCGTTTACTTACCTGTAGAATGGAGTTGACACTACAACAGTCTTACTGAGCCACTGTGAAAATTCACTGACCTAGACAGGATGTGTAAAGTGCCAAGACAGGCACCCAGAACATACACGTCACTCAGTTAGTTGCTGTCACTTTTATCATCATCATTATTTATGTTGTCATCAAAAACAAAGGCACTACTATAACTGAGAAAATGACATGAAGGCTGTGTTGATCAGTTTGATGGAAGTATTTTGGATTGCATGTGAAAATCCCACACTGTACCCCAGAAGTACATTAATGTACATAGTTACCATTCAATAAAAAAAAAAAAAGGCACTTTTTCTTAGGATTTTTTGCTTAAGGCTCTAGAATTTTATTGAAGGAAAGGACTTGCAGATGCTATGATAAAAAGCCTCATGCTGAGTCACAGATTCTTGAAACTCCTCAACCTGGCTGTGCTCTGGTGAGTATAACTTCCAGTATTTTGACCTTTTCACCCCATGAGGATGCTTAGGAAATTAGAATTGATAGCACACCCTTCCTACCTTAACTGGTTATTATTTTATCTATTGTTTAAAAGAGATTTTTTTTTCCCCACATACCTACAGCATCAATTTGATACTATTTCCCAAGATATGAATGGCCCCACTTTCTCTCCAGATGTGAACTCCTCCTTGGGAGGCTATCTGCATGCTTCTGATTCTTGAGACAAGAGAGTCCCGTGGGCAGAAACAATACCAGAATGTACTAAGAATGCTAACCCTTTAATTTTCTGTCTTGGATGTGTCTAATGAATTCCAGTAAGTTCTCGAGTGTGTTATGGACTTTAAAGAATAGAAAACACGCTCCAGTCTTTTGCAGGATTCACCAGCATCCATGTGGGTGCAGCACACTGACCTCAGTTTCTGTGCACTGCATTATAGCTACCAGGGCTTAGGAAGGCAGGATGTCAGAGGGAAGCTAGAATGGGCTGAACAGAGAGGTGCTGACAGCATGTCTGGACATCTAGCCTACCAAACTAATTGGTCAGATCATCCATATAGAGCCTTCTGTGTCCCTGAGGAGTGCTTCTTTTCCTTAGCAACTTCATAAAAGGGGACTGAGAATATTGTTTAGGGGGCTGCAAGAAGCCAGGGGGGACCCAAAGTGAGCTAGACACTGTGTTTTCCCCTGCCAACATTGGGACCATAGTGAAACCCTGGCATGGAAGGGTCTGTCTCCACATGCTCCTTTCTCAGACCACCACCAACATTCCTCATTAAGAAGAGTAGTTAATATGAGAAGGGCACAGGCAGACTGTGCAAAGGCTCAGGCTCCCACTCTTTTTTTTTTATTCAGTTTTTCTTTCTTTTTTTTTTATTTTTAGGTTATTGTGAGGGTATAAACAATAAGGTTACAATTTTTGAATTTGTTAGGTAGAGTGGACCTTGTAGTTGTGTCCCACACCCAAAAGGTGTGCCATACACTCCTACCTTGTGCCCTTTAAGCAGGAGTACACCAATCCCCCTTCCTTTGTTCCTCCTACCCCCAACTTGAATAGAATTAAGTTTTTCTCCTATGTGGACATGTGTTGCATCATCTACTGGCTTCATAATAAAATTGAGTACATTGGGGCTTGGTGCCTGAAGCTTAGCAGCTAGCGTGCCAGCCACATACACCAGAGTTGGTGGGTTCGAATCCAGCCCAGGCCTGCTAAGCAACAATGACAACTACAACCAGAAAATGGCTGGATGTGGCAGGCGCCTGTAGTCCCACCTACTTGGGAGGCTGAGGCAAGAGAATAGCTTAAGCCCAAGAGTCTGAGGTTGCTGTGAGCTGCAACACCACAGCACTCTACCCAGGGCAACAGCTTGAGACTGTCTCAAAAAAATTTTTTTTTGAATACATTGGATGGAGTTGAAACACATTCTTAGTTAAGTATCACAGAAATGGAAAAGGAAGTACTTAGGTTCTCACTTTTGTTTGTGTGGTCTCTGTTTGTGTGGTCTCTTTCACCCACCTCAGGCCCCAGTGGGAAGCTGCTTTTTCAATAAGTTTTTACCATTGCTCTTCTGCTTCAAGATAATCAAACTAACATCTGGCCCTTTTGGCTATACTTTTGGTTCTCTTTCAATACTTTGTCAGTGCAAAAGGCAGAGGAAAGAATTATCTTTTTTGGTATTCCGTCTTCTCAGGAAAAACACACAGTCCTTTTTCTCCTCAACTACTAGAACGCAGGTTTGGAGTCCTCACTTGCTCTGGAGTCATAGTATAGTCCAGAAGTAGTGTTTATACATCTGCTTCTCTAATTAGACTGTGCCAGGGCATCACATTCGTCTAGAGCAGCAGTTCTCAACTTGTGGGTCGTGACCTACAGGAACTGTATTAAAGGGCTGAAGCATTAGGAAGGTTGAGAACCACTAGTCTAGAGCTTCACAGGGTTGCTGATACCTACCAGATGCTCAACAAATGGAAAAGGAGGAAAGACTTCAAAAGAGCTTCCAGCCACTGTCTTGAAATTTTTTCTAGGACAAAGAGAGGAAGGGAGGGAGGGAAATAGGAAAGAAGGCAGGTTAGCTTACTTCCCTTAACCCAGTGCCATAGAACTTTTTAGGTTAGTGCTTTCTTTACATTGAAAGCTATTGGATGTCCCTTTTAAATCATTAGGTCCTTTGCAAAGTAGCTTCTAGGTTTTATGGTCACAGAGCGTAGTTCTCTAGAGAGGACAGTGGAAGTTAAAACATAGAGTTTAGTGTTTTTTAGGAAAGTAAGACATGGTGATGCCCCACAATGAAGACTTTGTGTGTCTAGTGTGATATAGGGAAGGGCGCAAGTTAGGGAAAAGTGTACTAAAGAGAGAAGTGGAAGAATACAAACGATCACATTAGTTCTCCCTCTTTTAAACTAATCAACTCATACAGCTTTGCCATATTCAAGGAGGAAACCCTGTTTTTATTCATAGAAAAACATTCACTCCCTCCAAATACAGAATTTAGCCAGTTGTCTAGGAATTGTGCATATCAGGCTGAAGTCTTTTTCTCTCCCTCTTCAAAATTTCTATAGGAAAGAGAAACTAATGAGCCTTCTAAAGCCCAGTGGGGAACCAGAAAAGGAAAAGAAAAATATATACTATGGGTTTACTAAGAAAACATGTGGCATCAAGTAAGTTGTCAGGAACCTGCAGCATTGTCTTTAAGGAAAATCCCCCAAGGTTCCTTGACCAAGATAAAGTGGACAAGTTGCTGGCCTTCTCTAGAGGCCTGCCCTGAGATGTTTGCATGGCTTTCTTCAACAAAGCCATAACCTTATTTTTATTTATTTTTCTTTGGGCTTTAGCAACTCAGTCAGGACCTAACTAAAAATAATTTATCTTGTCTAAACTCATCCTGGTGTTTAGAAGCACACACCTTCCAACAATATCATATTTAGGTTGATTGACAATTCTGCCAAGAGAGAGCATGGAGGGGGAATGGTGTAGTCACAGTGGCAAAAGAAATTCCCATACCTGGAAACCACAGATGTCTCCTTTGGCTTTTCCATCGTGCCAGAGCCTTGACCCTCATGCTCCTAGTCTTTCCCCCCTGCCCCACCACACACACAACACACTTTGCACCCTCATCTCTGCTTTCTTCTTGAAGCCTTCTATTGCTACCCACCTCTCACTCTCCCAACCCTCCTTTCTGTAAACACTTAAAGATGCTAATACCCACTCTGCATTTTATTATCAGCATGCTCTAGTATTTCACACTGGCACATTCTCTTTAATCGAACTGCAAAGCCCTTCAGGATCAGGGACTGTACTTCTATAGCACCTTTCCTGGATCCCTTGAATGGTCCTTGTGTTGAACTTGTTTTAAGCATTTACAAAGTAATGGCTGATGGGTTATTCTACATGAAGCCCTTCCTCCTGTAGCTCCACTTAGTATTCCCATCTTAAGTGAAATCTTTTTTAACATATCATTTTCTGGAGTCCCTAAGAGAAAAGAGAGAGTATATTTTACTATCACTTTTCCTTATACAGCCAGAGTGAATGCAACAAAAGTAATTATACACAATGGCAGTTTCCCCAAGTTTCTTGTCTGGTTTTATTTTCTCTCACTGGAATGTGTCTCTTGCATCATGGAGGGATTGTGTCATCGAAACTCAGAAGGCCAAGAAGTTATCAGAAAATTTCAGAAAGAAAAAAAAAGTAGATATTTCTCAAAAAATATGGTATTAATTCCATAGGTGGGTGGCAATGGCTTAGCACTGACATCATATGGGAACTCTAGTTCCTGGTTATTATGGGAACCCTCCATTTCATCAATGGCAGATTTCCAGCAGATATATCCTCCTCACCTGTATGGAAAATTGCTTCAGACCAATGTCCAATTTCCATTTTTTTTTCTTGTTGGTTACAAAGTCAGTTTTATTAATGAAACAAAATTTAAAAATGCATTTGAAATTTTCACAGACCTTTTTGTTTTCTCTGTCATTTGACAAATTTTTATTGATGTTTGTTTCACAGAATGTGTTGGGGAAATTTCCTTCCTTCTCAATGTTTTTGAATAGGTTCTATAGTATAGGTACAAGCTCATCTTTGAAGCTGTGATAGCTATCTGGTCCAGGACTTTTTTGTTGTTGTTGAAAGCTTTTTCATTGTTTCCTCAGTCTCAGTGCTTGATATTGGTCTGTACAACAGCTCTATTGCTTCCTGGTTAAGTCTAGAGAGATGGTGTGATTCCAGATATCAGTCCCTTCTTTCCACATTATCAATTTTCTGGGCATAGGTTTTTGTAGAAGTCAGAGATAATCTCTTGTATCTCGGTGGTATCAGTTGTTACTTCCCCCTTTTCATTTCTAATTGAGGTTATTAAAAATTTTACTTTTCAGCTTGGCGCCTGTGGCTCAAGTGGCTAAGGTGCCAGCCACATACACTGAAGGTGACAGGTTCTAATCCAGCCCAGGTCCACCAAACAACAATGACAGCTGCAGCCAAAAAATAGCTGGGCATTGTGGCAGGCACCTGTGGTCCTGGCTGCTTGGGAGGCTGAGGCAGGAGGCTCGCTTGAGCCTAGGAGTTGGAGGTTGCTGTGAGCTGTGATGCCACAGCACTCTACCCAAGGGGACAGTTTGAGGCTCTGTCTCAAAAAAAAAAAAAAATTTACTTTTCTGTTTCTATTTAATCTTGCCAATGATTTATCAATTTTATTTATCTTTTTTGAAGAACTAACTTTTTGTTTTATTAATTTTCTGAATTATTCTTTTGTTCTCAATTTCATTTATTTCTGATTTAATTTTGGTTATTTCTTTTATTCTGCTAAGATTGCTCTTCCTTTTCCATTTCTTTAAGATGATTCATTCAGTTGTTGATATGCTCTCTTTCTTTTTTGGGACATAGGCATCTAATACGATAAATTTCCCTTTTATGATTGCTTTTGAAGTGTCACACATGTTTTAGTGGCTTGTGTCTGCATTGTTGTTATGTTTGAGGAAGTTAATGATTTCCTTCTCTATCTCTTCCTCGACCCAACTGTCATTAGCATAAGGTTGTTCAGTTTCCATGCCGTTGTGTGGGGATGAAATTTTTGTTAGATTTGAGTTCCACCTTTATTGCTTTATAGTCTGAGAAGATACAAAGTATAATTTTAATCCTTTGATTCTGTTGAGGTTTGATTTGAACCCTAGGATATGACCTATTTTGGAAAATGTTACATGGGCTGATAAGAAGAATATATATTCCTTAGTTTGGGGTTGGTATGTTCTGTATATGTCTATTAATCACAATTGTTCTAGGGTTTTGTTTAAGTCCTGTGTATCTTTGTTTAGTTTCTGCTTAGAAGATCTTTCTAGGTCAGCAAGAGGAGTGTTAAAGTCCCCTACTATTATGGTGTTGTAGGATATCGTATTGCTCAGACCAATTAAAGTCTGTTTCATAAAATTGAGAGCATTTAAGTTGGGTGCACAAATATTTAGAATTGAAATGTCTTCTTGTTGTATCATCCCCTTGACTAGTATGAAGTGTCTATCTTTGTCTTTTCTTTACTTTAGTTGCTTTAAATCCTCTTGTATCTGAAAATAAGATTGCAACCCCTCCTTTCTTCTGATTTCCATTTGCCTGAAATAGTGTTTTCCATTCTTTTACCCTGAGGCTTGTTTTGTCCTTCAAGGCTAAGTGTATTTCCTGTAGACAACATATGGATGGCTTGTGCTTTTTTCTTTTTTAATCCAATCAACTAGCCTATTCCTCTTCAGTGGGGAATTCAAGCCATTAACATTTATTGAGAAAATTGATAAGTGTCATGAAGTTCTATTCATCTTATTTTGTGAAAGTCTATTGCTTAGTTTTATCCTTTGAGTCATTGTGGAAGCTAGCTTTTGTTCTTTAGTTTGTGGTTGTTTACTTTGCTGGTGGACCACTGTGATAGTCAGTGTGGAGATTAGGTCTAAGTATTTCCTGTAGAGCTGGTCTTGTGGCAAATTTCCTTAATGTTTGCATATCAGTAAAAGATTTGATTTGTCCATCAATGTTAAAGCTTAGCTTGGTAGATTATAGAATTCTGGGCTAAAAATTGTTTTATTTAAGAAGGCCAAAGGTAGATGACCATATTCTTCTGGCTTAAAAAGTTTCTGTTGAAAATTCCGCTGTCACCTTAATGGATCTTCCCTTGTACATCAATCGGTACTTATCCCTGGCTGCTTGCAGGACTTTCTCTTTTCATCTTGACTTTAGACAGGTTCATGACAATGTGTCTTGAAAAAGTTCTGTTTGAGTTGATTGATATCCCTCTGAAAGGAGTATGTCAGACATTGGTGATACTTGGGAAATTTTCATTAATGATGTCCTCTAATAGGGTTTCCTTTCCTTTGGGACATTCTTCTTCCCCTTTTGGATACCTATAATTCATATGTGAAGTCCCATAATTCTCTGAGTGAACATTCTGCTTTCACTCTCTTCTTTTCTGCCTATGTTAGTTCAAGAGCTTTATCTTCCAGCTCTGAGTTTTTTTCTTCTCCATGGTCTAATCTATTATTGATAAACAGATTAGAAGTTCAAAAAAGCACAGTAAGTAGTTCTGTGTTGTGGTTGCAGGACCAGCCAAGTCAGCAGCCTGGCCCAGGGCCTCTGGCACTCTGCCCTGGCCACTTTATAGACTCCACTGGTGCTGCTGATACTGGTGGAAGCGGCTAGGTAGCTGTCTTGCCCATTGACTGAGGGGTACCTCCTGCCAGGGCAAGGTGTGAGGCTGCTGTCAGATAGTGGTCATAGGTCCCTAGGAAGTGCAGGAAGAAGAGGGTTGGGGGCAGTTCCCCCAGGGTCCAGGATCCGAGTTAAAGGCAGAGGAATGTGGTGACCATTAGAAGGGCCCCAAAGTAATGGTGAGCAGAAAAGCCAAGTGGCACAGCCAGCCACCCAGGACAATTGGCTCCTCCTGTGGAAAGGAAACAATGGTCATAGTGCTGATAATCAAGTGGCTCAGCAAGAAGAGAAGGAAGTAAAGGCAGTGATCACAGGGTGGCACCCTGGTGGCAGATGCTGATAAAAGAACCAGAGAAGACCACACACCATCTGTGTATCTTTTTTGTTTTTTTCTTGAGAAATGCATCTTCAGGTCCTTTGCCCAATTTTTCTTTAGTTATTGATTTTCATACTATTGAGTTCCTCAAATATTTTGGATGTTGCCCCTTTATCAGATATATAGTTCGTATTTTCTTTCATTCCATAGATTTTGTGTCCATTTTGTCAATTGTTTCCTTTGTTCTACTGAAGACATTTAGTTTGATGCAGTATCATTTGCCTATATTTGTTTTTGTTGCCTGGACAGCAAAATCATTGCCTAGACCAGTGTTATTCAACCTTTTTTATTTCACAGTACACTTGAACCTATAGTTAAACTTCTGCAGCACACTTAAATTATGTTGACAAAAAAAAAAAAGAGTAAAAAAAGAATGTACTTACTGTATATTCAAAGTACACTTTGAAGTTCTTTCAAAAATAATTTAATTAATGATCTTTAAAATTTTCTACAGCATACCTAACATCCTCTCATAGCACACCAGTGTGCTGTAGCACAATGGTTAAAAATCAGTGGCCAAGACCAATGTCATGATCTTTTTCCCTATATATATTTGTTAGTTGTTTTACAGTTTCAGATCTCATACTTAAGTCTTTAATCTATTTTAAGTTAATTTTGTGTATATGGTGTGAGATGTGACTACTTTAATTCTTCTGCATGTGTATATTTAGTTTTCCCAAACTTGTTTTTTGAAGACTGTCCTTTCCCCACTGTTTTTAATATCTTTTTTGAAAGTCAAATGACTGTAAATGCATGGATTTATTTCTAGAATTTCTTTTTTTTTTCTAAATAAAAGCTTTTTTTATGCCAGTATCATGCTATTTTGATTATTGGGACTTTGTAGTATGAATTGAAACAGGTGATGTGATGCCTCAAGATTTGGTTTTGTTTTTTGTTTCTTCTTTTGCTCAATATTTTGTTTCCTTTTTTTGCTCTATATTGATTTGATTTGGCTATTCTGGGTCTTTTGTGGTTCTATACACATTTCAGAATTGGTATTTTATTTCTGTGAAAAAAATCATTAGAATATAATAGAGATTGCATTGAATCTATAGATCACTCTGGGTAATACTGACATTTAAAAAATATTAATTCCTCCAATCCACAGACATGAATATCTTTCCATTTATTGGTGTCTTCTTTAATTTCTTTCATCAATGCTTTATAAGTCTCCATATACAGGCATTTTATCTCCTTGTTTAAATTTATACTTAAGTATTTTAAGTCTTTGTGAGTAATGTAAATGGTACTGTTTTCTTGATTTATTTTCCAGATAGTTGTTAGTGTACAGAAACACTGTTGATTTTTGTATGTTTATTTTGTACCTGTAGCTTTACTAAGTTAGTTTTATTAGTTCTAACAATTTTTTGGTAGTCTTTGGGGTTTTCTCTGTATAATATTATTTTGTCTACAGACAGAGACAGTTTAACTTCTTCTTTTCTGATGTGGATGTCTTTTATTTCCTTTTACTGCCAAAGGTTTCCAGCTAGAACTTCTAATACTGAGTTGAATTTAAGAAATGTGAGTGAGCATCCTTATCTTGTTCCTGACTTTAGAGAGAAAGCTTTTAACTTTTCCCATTGACTACATTATCTAATGTAAGCTCTTGGTATTTTACATATGGCCTTTATTATAAAGTAATACATTCCTTGTCTATCTAATTTGTCAGATTTTTATCATTAAAGGATGCTGAATTTTTTCAAATATTGTTTCTTCATCTATTGAAATGATAATATGATATTTGGTCTTCATTTTGTTAATATAGTGTGTCACATTTATAAACTTTCATTATTTGGGGTGTCCTTGCATCCCTGAAATAAACCACATTTGTATAATCTTTAACTCATTTTCTTTGATCATTTTCACTGTTTTTCTAGTTTCTATCTTATTTATTTCTCTTATGGTCTTTATTATTCTCTTCCTTTTATAAATTTTGGGCTTATTTTTTACCTTTTATTTATTTCCTTTGAGGTATAACTTTTAAGTTGTTTATTTTAGATTTTTCTTCTTTTTTGGTGTAGGTATTTATTATTATAAACTTGACTTTTAGAAGTGTTTATGCTATTCTCATAAGTTTTGGTATGTTGTGTTTCTATTTTCAAAATATCTTTTACTTTACCTTTTTATTCCTTCTTGATCCATTTATTGTTCATTTTTTTAAATTTCCACATATTTATTAATTGTCTAAAATTCCTGTTATTTATTTCTAGTTTAATACCACTGTGGTTAGAAAATCTGAGGTCTCATAAATTAGTACATACATTATTGCTGAATATCACTACAGTCACCGTTGAAGTACTTCCCTTGGGCAGCTATGCACCAATGTCAGTGCCTACTATACCCTGAAAAGCAATTTTGGAACTCTTTTCCTGGAATGACCATCAGAGCTGTCATCATACAGGTCTAACAATCAAGTCTGAGAACTTGCCACCATGCACTTATGTCAGCAACATGCTACAAACAACTCAGGTTTCATAACCTTGGCAAATCAAGGTCTCATAGCTGTGTGGCAGTGGTCTCAATATGTGGCAAAGTCTTGTGGAGTGGCATTCATTATTATTCTGTGTTTTTGTGTATCATATGATGACAGAGCTAATGGTCATTCCAAGAAAAGAGTCCCAAAATTGCTTTGAAGAGTGCACTAGGCCCTGGTGTTAGGGCATGGCTTCCCAAAGGGAGTACTTTGAAGGTGATTGTAGTGATACTCAGCAGTGAAATATGTAGCACTTATTCAAGAATGAGTTCATGAACTTAATTGTTAGACCTCATATATGTGCTATGATTTCTTAAAGTTGTTAAGACTTTTTCATGGCCTAACATGTGATTGTCCTGGAGAATATTCCATTCACATTGCCTTCAGAAGAATGTGTACCCATATTCCACTGCTCTAGATAGAATGTTATGTGTATGTGTGTTAAGTCCCTTTAGTCTAAAGTGTAGCTCAAGTCAAATGTTTCCTTTCTGCCTGGATGATCTATCAATTGTTGTGATAAAGGTATTGAAATTCTCTACTATGATTGTATGACTGTCTGCACTGCCCTTCACATCTATTAATCCATATTTGCTGATCTAGGACATATGCCAAAACTACATGACATCATCTTACATTTGTTTCTGCTTTATCAGCTCCTTCATTTTTAGGAAAATATTACCATAAGCCATAATATTGTATAATAAGGAAACTTCCAGGGCCTACCTTAGTTGATTTGTTTCTTTAATGTTGTCTAATCAGACCAAAGTCCAGTACAAAAATTGGAATTGGGTAGTACTTTAGAATGTATTCAAATGACTTGTGGAAACACGTTCTTAAAGTTGAAGAAATTATCTCACTTCTATTTATAATTCTGAGACTCCTCCATCTGTAAAGCTTCAGGCCAAATGCTTCTAAGTAAGAAGTTATATTTTCCCCAATGTAACTACAAAAAATAAAATTAATTCCTACTCTCCTATCAGAGAAATATAAATGTACTCCAAAAGCTACTCCAAAATGATAAGGGAACGCAAGAAAATAAAGACCTTTTCTGATTTGGCGCCTTCTCAAATCTCTTTCTGTGTTGATATGATAAGCTAATTAATAAAGAAGTTAGATGACTTTCTAGAATAAAAAAAAATTCTAAAACAGAATCCTATAGTAAAGGCAAAGACATTATTTAATATGAATCTATCTTCAAAAATAAAATAGCTTTAGGTATAAATATAATTATTCTGTTAAAATTTTCCTGTATCCTGAGTTAAGATAATAAAAAGCAAGTCTCAACTTCTGAAAACCCTCATGAGAATGTCAATCATTTTACAAACCTCATTAAAATCCTCCAGAATCTTTGGTCAATCAGAATAACACAAATTTTTATAATCTCAGACATGCCTAAGAATCCCAAGGCAGATATTTCTGAAGATACCACTCTTCATCACAAATAAGAGAATAAGTCTGGCCAGTAGGGGAGCAATAATTATAGAAAGTGACAATTTTGCCTGTCTCTTGATGAATTACAAATAAGTCATTTTATATATGTTACCTCATTTATTCCTCCAAACAGTGCCATAAAGTAGTTATGAGAGACACAGTCACTCCGTGTTTTATACACAAATGGTCACAGGAAGAAAAGCCATCAGTAAAGATACCAGATAATGGCCACTCATTTATTTATCTGTTCATACAACAACCAGTATGAATAAGAACCTGTGCCAAGTTCAGCAATAAAAAAAAAATCTTCGCAAAGTCTATAACTTAGTGGAGATGACTGACAGTTAAAGACATAATAACAATAAAATAAGGTAAATGTTATATGAGAAACCTCTGAGATCAAAGAGCATGGACCCCTACTTTAAATATTGGAGAAGGACTCCATGAGGAACTGAGACAGAGAATGAGTAAGGAAGTGGGATGGGTACTCCTAGGAGAAGGAGCAGCATGTTTCAAAGGTCAGAGTTGAGTGGGGACAAACAGGAATTATCAAGAAACCAAAGAATATTGGCATGAAGAGTATAAATTAAAAATAGAAAATGACAAGACATGAGGCTAGAGAGACAGAAAAGGGACTGGAATTATGAAAGACTTTGTAAGTTGTGTATGGTTTGGGAATTATTTTAAGGGCAATGAAAAGGCAAAGATGAGAACAGCATAAAATACTAGGATAGTAAAATGTTTAGAAGGTCACAGGCTAGGGAGAGTTTTAAGAATATACTAAACCACATTCAACCTTCAGACAAGTCAAAGTATAAGAGAACTGAGACTGGGCTATTCAAGACATTCTGGGTAACATTTTTATTTTGATGGTAGAGCCCCATGAACTCTATGAGTCACTGAAAGACAAAGGAGTGTAAGCAAAGGGGATGTGGACTAAGCCTTGAAAAGTCCAACTTGCCTATTACTGGAGTTAGTATCAGGGCCAAAGAAGGATTTTGCAAGATAGAAAAATCTAAACATGTTTGAAGGCACTGGGGAAAGGTTGGGTGGAAAGGTGGAAATTAAACATGTCATAAAGTCATTGAAGATTAAGAGAATGGGATGCATGGAAGAGTTAGAACTAATGCTGAGGTGAGTGAGAAAGTTCAAAAAAAGGTCTGTGTGCAAATTTTTAAAGCCCAAATACGAAAGCCAATCTTGATCAATGTCCCCTCCTCCCAAATACCTAATTATAAGACTCCTGAAAAGCTTTATATTTTTATTACTTTTTCTCTGATGGGACATTTTCATGTTGGAGCCATGATTAGGTTTTTAGTCCCCAGGTTTATCCAAGAGCACAACCTAGAGATATTAATATTTCCATGACAGTTACTTCTATAGAAAAAATAAATCTAGGCAATTTATCAACACATCAACCTTGTAAACATGGTAATCCTCTTTTGTTGATGAGAAAACTGAGAGGTTCTGAAAAGTGATCTGTTCTCCTTGCCACCAAGAATTTTTCAGCAAGTCATTGTTCTATATATACTCTACGTAAAGTTAGATTTTATAGTCCCAACATTGGAAAGATGTTATCAAAACTTCCTAAATTTAATCAGTTTCCCAGAAGGTGAGATGAACATAAATGGACAGTCTGTGATATTCTATTATAGCAGCACAGATGGACTAAGACAGAAATTGGTATGAGGAGTAGGGTGTCCAGGCTTACCAGCCACTATTCTCTATGCCTTCTTTACTAGACCTACATTTGAACTCCCTTTCCAGCCTACTCCAAAGGATGGCCATTGTAGCTCACAAAGTTTTCTCAACCTTTTAGGGGTCATAATAACTCCATAGCCCCAAAGCCCCCTACAAAGCCTTTTTTTTTTTTTTTTTTACTTTAAATGAACCATTAACCCTGGGGAAGTTTCCTTAGATGGCTCAGTACCCATCCCTGCTGCATAGACAAAC
This sequence comes from Galagoides demidoff, assembly GCA_963574575.1. Classification (NCBI taxonomy): domain Eukaryota; kingdom Metazoa; phylum Chordata; class Mammalia; order Primates; family Galagidae; genus Galagoides; species Galagoides demidoff. Next base: position 15,094 of record CAUYQV010041790.1, read on the forward strand.
AAGGCAGTGGGGGAGGGGGTTGTTGAAGAACTCTCCAGCACCCTTCTTCCCAGGCTTCAAGCACACCCATATAAGCCCCAGGCCTGGTTGCTGCTACACAGCAAGTCATCATCATGCCTTAGGCCTTCTCCATGGAACTACAGGTTAGGGCCCAGTTGAGCTCCATAACTGCAACCAGTCATGGATCTGTACAAATAGTCACTCAATGCCACACACCCCTTACTCACAAAGACTAAATTCCCAATCCCTTTTACTTTTTGTGGAGGCCCCCTGCCTCCTCCTATTTCTTTTTGCCCCTTTTATTGAGGCCTCTGTCTCATGGAGGTCAATTCCTTTTCCTATCCCTTTTTACTGAGGCTCCCGCCTCAAGAAGGTGATCAGACTCCTCTTCCACTCTTTGGAGTGGGTTTTACTAGTATTATACCCCCCTTTTAATCCAGTTCTTACTTAAGTCTGGAGGTGCTCTTCCCCCATTATGTTTGATCCTCTGTTCGTGAGCTGCCACTGCAGAGGACCATCATGGGACCTCCTCACCAATCTGCCAAGGCCCCCCTCTGTTTAATCTTCACAGGAGCACTCTTAGGAAATGAGATCAGTCAGAGTGCTGGGGAGTACCCCAACAGGTGCTACACTGGGCATGGAGAAGCCTCCAGAGTCTCTCTGTCCCAATTTGCCTGCTTGTTTTCCCAGGTAAAGAGCCAAAATGTTGCAGGAAACCAGCGAATTAAAACAGACAGACACTTACAGCAACAACATAGAGGAACCTTTAATTGCTGGTGAGAACTCAGGGGCCTCAAGGTGTAAAATGCTGAGCTCTGGTGAACCATTTTATTCTGAACTCTTTTATACCTTTTTTTTTTCTTCAGTTCAATATCAGCTACATAGTTATGGCTATAGATGGTAGAAACTATTTTTATAGTTACAGAGTCTTTTTTTTCTTTTGCTTTCATGGTCACTTTAGCTCAGTATAAAGTTTGTTCTTATCTATAGAGGAGTTCTGCAGCTGCCTACAGCTTTCTCAGGATCACTAAGTAGTATAAGATTTATTTCTCCTTCCTCAGGAAAAAGCTGAATTTTTTGAGAGATTACTTACATCTTCACAACTAGAAATATGAACAGTAAAGGCCATTCTGATGAGGTCTTAAATCAGAACGAGAAATATGTTATTGAAAACTGGTGCAAAGGTCATCTTTGTTACAATGTGGTAAAGAAGTTGGCTGAATTATGTCTGTGTCCTAGGACTTTCTGGAAGGGAGAACGTAAGAGTGATAACCAGGCAAGTTAGCAGAAGAAAGCAGCAAAGTGTTCAGGATGCTGCTTGGCTTCTCTCAATTGCTTAAAGTGAAACACAAGAGGAGAGGTGATTTAAAGATAGCATTTATAACCAAAAGTTAGGCAGAACACAAATATTTGGAAAACTCTTATGTTATCTGTGACATTCTGTTATAGCAATATATACATGGACTAAGACAATATAGAAAAGAAATTCTGACAAATAAATATGCTCTTCCCCATTCCCGGGAAAAGGGAAGTATTCATATGCAATAAATGGGTGTGTAAAAGTCTTTATAATTTGAAATAAGACAAGTCAAGATTTTTCCTTTCATCATCATGGCAAACAAAATGGAATATTCTGAGGTCATCATTTTCCATTGGAGTATCACTAGTTTTCTATCAAAAAATAGAGACTTTTCGCAAACATTGACAAGGAAAGTATGCCAATTAATTCTTCTTCCCCACACCACCAACTCAACCCAAAATGCCAACAATGGGGTTTACTTTGCCCTCTTAAAAGATTATAGAGACCTTAAAGATCTTATCCCGGGCCATGTTGGTACCACCTACATCTACAGTGCATATTCTCCCAGTTCTAGATTGGAAAAGTAGAAGACGAATCTATGCCCTGTGCAAGGTGTAGGCAAAAGATACTGGAATAAAAACAGCTTTATATATGCACATGCTGCAAAACTGAGAAGTAAACTCATCCAAGAAGACTCGTTCAATTTAAATACTCTAAAAACATTCAAGCATTGACTGAAGGCCACTAGTATGAAATTTAACTGGCACAAAGTTAAATCCTGCATCTAACATATAAACATCATGATTGCATATGAACAAAATGCAACCTGGGTGTTTTAGCTGACATTAAGTTTAAGAAGAACTAATATAGCTACTAACAACATCTAATGCCACTTAAAGGATGTTGAAGAATCGTGTTTTTACCAAGGGAACAAATCATCTTCCTTTATCCTTTACAGAAATTCTGAGGTATATAATTCCATGACAACTGGACTGTTAGCAGAGTCAGTGCAGCCATGAACACATTTATATACCAATTCACAGTATGAAAGTTTTTGACATACTCTCTGGCATTTATTTTGATGCCCATAACCATCACATAAGATAAAAATTATTATGTCCATGTTTATAGATGGAAATGCTGAAGTTGAAATGTTAAGTGCCTTCAGCAAGTAGCATGTTTAGTAAGTGGCAGAGGCAGGTCATGGACCCTTGGGCCTCTATTCTTTTATCTGTACATCCAACAACTATGCTATTCAACCTAGGGATGGAAGACTTAGTGTTCACATTAACACTGTCAAACACTTTACAAACTCTTTCCATTAGATGAGAAAGGAATTAAGTTTACTCTGAATGAGGTAGTGGAGAAATGCTACAAGACCTGGTTATCAGCAAAGGCTGAACGGCTGCTGTCGAAGGAGTAGAGAGCAGAACTATAAGGGATCAACAGACTGCATTGTATTCTTGTATTTTTTTAAAGGCACAGAAAAAATGCCTGAATAAGTTTCCACAAATTTTTCCCTTACTTTCATTTTTCTCTAAACTTTTCTCTAATTTTCTTACGAAAGCAGATGTGAAAGAAAATGAGAAGAATGCATTAACAATGGCTCTGGAAAATGAACTACTGATAGTTCCATCCACCTAAAGCTTTAGGATTTTATCAGCAGAACCTTTTCTGGAACATATCACTTATTCTCACCGTATACGAATTAAGACAGAAAATAATGCCAATGTTTTTTCAAGGTAATGTTTGGATTTAGTGATGCTGTATATTTCTGCCTCTCAAAGCTAACTGAGTCCTTCAAAATACCCTATAAAATACCACCACAGTATTTTCTCTCTGTGATTAGTCCTAGTAATGGGGCACGTCAAGACACAGCAAAAAGATTGAACTATCATTCAGAAACTTTCCAGTTCCACTAGGTCTATCTGACTGGCCCTGGGTAAGTTTGTACTAAAGTTTACCTTAGGCAGTGTGCTCTTCATAAATTCTGACACTTACACAGAATTCATGAGCATACACTAGGAGTGTACTTCAGTGATTGACCTCATTTTAAGTAATTATTTGCCACTTAAAAGATGTCTCACTTTGAGCACGTCACTAAATTTCTCTAACTTCATTTTCCTTATATAAGTGCTGATTATAATTATGGATATAAAAATGCATGGAAGATTATCACATAAATTTCCAATGAAGAGAGTCACTGGGAATAATCCCTTTATTTTGGAAAAGGCAGATTTGGGGGAGGGATGTCAGAAAAAACTGTCTTATTTTTATTTATATATTTTTTCAAAATATTAAGGAGGGCACAAGTGAATTTGTTACATGGATACATTTTATAATGCTGAAGTCAGGCTTTAGTGAGTCCATCACCCAAATAGTGTTCACTGTATTTGGTAGGTAGGTTTTTATCCTCCCTCCTTGCTTCTTAATATCCAATTACCTCTACATTTTTTTGTGTGCCTGTGTGTGCCCATTGATTAGCCCTCAGTTATTAAAGAATACATGTGGTGTTTGTTTTTACATTTCTGAGAAACTTTACTTAGGACAATGGTGTCCAGTTCCATCCAAATTGCTGCAAAAGACATCATTTCTTTTTTATGGCAGAATAGTACTTCATGATGTGTGTGTGTGTGCACATGTGTGTGCATATTGTATTTTCTTGATCCCCTCTTAATCTACTCTTGAATATATAGGCACTTCGGTTATTCTTTCTACATCTCTGTGAATTGTGCTGCAACAAACATTGGAATGCAGGTGTCCTTTGGATGAAATGTCTCCTCAGAAAAGGTAGATTTTTTTTTTTTTAAGTTGGAGACTAAGGTAGATTTTTTAAATTTCAAACAAAGTCAGATTGAATTCAATCAAACACAAATGGAAGAAGGGAAAAGAAATGAATCAAAGGAGAAGGGCAACTATCGAAAGGAATTCTCTGACATTGCAACAGTTCATGGATTGCTTACTTAATGAGTAAATAAAGTAGGGAGTGTAGGAGAATAAATATAGCTACACAAATAGCTTTTCTGAAGTGCTCAAAGCCAAAAGCATACAAATAAAAGATGAGACATGGGCATATAGCCAAGACAATTGTAAAACAGTGACATAACCTCCAAGAATATAAGCCAGAATTATTTGTAACCCTAAATGAACTAAAGTTACAGTTTGGGGAGAGGGGGATGAATATGAAGCAAAAAAGAGATGACTTTATTTGTGTTTTTGTTTCTGTTTGTTTGTTTAAAGAAGACTAACAAGGAATAAGAGCTTGATTCCTTAGTAATAAGTGTTACATTAACTTTTATGATAGAGAGGAACTTAAGTTTCTTGGGACCCATGTTGCTTTTCTCCAATCTCTATCAAGAATATTTATTGGGCATCTGCTATGTGCCAAGCATTATACCAAATGCTGAAACTATTATAATAAGAAAATAAATGTCTTCTGTGAAGAGATTGATTGTTCTATAAGAAGATAAACATGCAAATAAATCAATATAGAATACATAACAAAATACGCTAAAAGAATTATAATAATAGAGGTGAATATAAAAGCAAGGAGAAACAAAACTTTAAAAATATCCACATCTACCTGGAAATGTGCAGGTGGATTCACAGAGATAATAGCATTTAGACTGAAACATCTGAGCCAATGAAATGTACAAACTGGAAAGGGTGGCTCAGATAAAAGATAGGAATACACTAGATTTCCTGTGATTTTAAATGGGTTTAGCTCCTTTTCCCTGGTGAACACTTTCATAATGTCTGACAAATTTCAGAGGCAGTAGAGAACTACATAAAGTTCCAAAGGACTAAACATTTGATAAATATTATTTATGTTTTCAAATTTTAATGAGAAGAATTCAATGAAAGCAATGTGGACTTGCTAAGAGAATGGGCTCAAAACTTCTGGTTTACTCCTCACTGGTTGTGTGATCTTAACCAAGTTATTGGACATCTCTGATCTTTAGTTTCCTCATCTATAAAATGGGAGAATAAAAGGATATACTTTACGAAGTTGTCCCAAGGATTACTTAGAAAGTGCTTGGAAGACTCTCTGGCACATAATAAACTCTCCAAACATGTGAGCAGTTGTATAAGACTACAAAGTAGGAATCAAAGTGGTTGGCCTCAGTTGCACACACAAAATTCCAAAATAGAATGTTTAAAAGACTCTCAACAGAGAAAAGGAAATGGTGATATTTCCAGAGTGGGTTCACTAACACAACAAGTCCTTTTAGGCTCCCCACACATTTCCTGTTTGGGTATATGTGTTTGTGGACGTGAACAAAGGATTTTGTAGGCCTAGAGCATATTAATTTATCAGAGAATTTTGACATGCTTGTACAAAAGATGGAGAAATATGTACACACAAGGCTCTGGTATTCAGAAGAAAAGTTATGCTAGACACCCAGGAAAACAATAAATGCATGCTCCTATTCTCAAGAAGATTATAGTAAATTAGGAGAAATAAATGTTTACACAAATACTTAGTATAATAACAAATAAATGTTTAGTTTACTAGTGGCACAAAGGGCAGAGTCAACAATTCTGCTTGACAAGTGTGGAAGGCAAATAGGCAGAAAAAAAAACTGGGTTAGGATTTAGACAATTCAGATTCCATTATTGCATTACTCTTCACTCACTGTCTCAGTGTCCTCTCTTGTAAATGAGAGATTTAGGATTAATTATCTTTGTATAGGATATTGTGTGACTCTGGATAATTCTATTATTGGAATCAGTCTCTCTGTCCTGGTAGATGCAGCTTCTTGAGAAAGTCACAGTGCCCATAAATCTTCATATCATCTTCAGCGCCTTCATTGTGTTCTGTACCTAGAAAAGCTTTGATGGATATTTGTGAGGGGAGAAAAAAGTGAATGGATAACTATCTATTTTCTTTATATAAAATACATTAAAAAGTGTGCATATCACTATTATTTTTATAGTTTAAAGTATAACTTCGATTTCACTGCATTTCTAGACACTATCTAAGAAAAGGCAACTAAGAAGAACAGGCCTTAGAGAGTAAGTCTTCTCAATATTCATGTCTTCAGGTAGCATGCAGACATGTACTATGCAAATAAATATATACAGTGTTAATAGACTAAATATATACTTCGTTGCCAGTAGAAACTCATTGAAGCTAAAAAAAAAAGAACACAAATTTCAGATAGAGAAAAAGCTCTATCTTGCCATAGATAACAGTAAATTGATCATAATATTTTTAAAAATTGAGTCTATTGAGCTCTTTGTTTCAGACACTGAGCTGAGCTTGTCTTATGCATTCTTTTAGTTAAATTCTTAAATTATTGGATGCAGTTGAAGGCATTATCCTTAATTTACAGATGATAATGCCTAACCCCAAAGAAGGTACACATACTGCCCAAGCTCACACAAAATAGCAGAGCCAAGATTTCGATTCAGGCCTATCTAAATCCAAACTCTGTCTCCTAACCACAGCAAACAATCACCTCCCCAGAGGTGGTACAGCCTATAACAGGTGATTTTAAATATATTGAAAACACATGTGAGAGAATTGAAAATGGTTGTTCCAATGGAATTCATTTTGTTAAAAGGAAAGAGACCCATTTATACTTCGAGGAAAAAAGGTAGCTGTTAAAAAGGATTTACAAGGCCTAGAACAGGAACTGAAGTAATGTTGGAAAATGAAGCAGCTCTGACTGGTGACTGTTTTCAACTTCTTTTCTGTCAGACAAGCTGCATGGTTTTCTACTCCCTCTTCCCTGTTTGTCTGGCAGTGCTTACTTTCCCCCTGATAACAGCTTTATTTTTCCAGCCTATCAACAACTCCGTCATCATGTAACTTTTTTAAACTGATAAATGGTAATTTTTCCTCTTATGTTCAGAATCAAATTCCCATGCAAGGGGATTGGATTTGCACAGTTCGTTTTGTTACACAAGGCCGGGAATCATGCTGTATGTTTCTAGTGCTCTTCTGGGAAGACAGCACCCTGATGTACAACATGAATACCTAGTCTGCTTGCCCCATTAGGCCATGGAAAATGACATTGCTGATGTCTTTAACAATTACCTACCAGGAAATCTAATACATAATCTTCAGTCCTCACGGTATTTGACTTTTTGGAGCTTCCAACATTGTTGGCCACTTCCTCAATCTTAATCTCTCACTGCCCCATTTCTGTGATGCCCCTTCCTCTTCCAGCTGATGTCATTTGTTTCTTGTTGCGCCTTTGCAGGTTTCCCATCCTCTGCCTGTTCTCAAATGTTAGTGCTCCTCGGGGCTCCGCCATTTTCCCCTTTTCACTCTGTACCCTCTCTGTACTGATCTTATCCATGTGTCAGTGACTTCGCCCAGTAGGCCATTGACCCATCAACCCAGGAATGGATTAACAAGCTGTAGTATATGTATACATTCAGTCATAAAAAGATGAAGACTTTACATCTGGATGGAGTTGAAACACATTCTTCTCAGTAAAGTATCACAAGAATGGACAAGCAAGTATCCAATGTACTCAATACTAATATGAGGACAGTAGACAGTCTAATTTGTACCCACAGAGAGAAAAAAATGATGTCAATTCAAGTTGGGTGAAAGGGGAATGACGGAGGGGAGAAAGTGAGGGTTTGGAGTGATCCCACTTAATCATCCCTATGAAGGGATACATGGCATATCTTTTGGGTGTGGAGCACTACAAGAGGGTCTCTACCTAACAAGTTTAAATATTGTGACCTGGTTACTTGGATCCTCACATTAGTCTGAAATTTAAAAAAAAAAGTACAAGAGGAATAAAAAATCTTCTATTTAAGGCGAGAGTGAAATTCATGGCAAGAGTCCCTACCTCAAAATCCCTAATTTAAGCACATATACAAAGTCTTTTTGTGTGTGTGTGTGTGTGTGTGTGTCATGGAAGGTAACATATACATAGCTCCTGGGGACTAAAATGTGAACATTTTGAACAACCCACTATTCTGTCTACCACAGAGACCATGCAAAGATAGTCTAGATTAGAATCAATTTTTTTTGCTTATGACCTACAGATGTTACTAAAAATAAATAGATAAATATTCATCCCTTATCATGCAACTTCTCCTGAGTTCCAACTACATACTAGTAATGCCTACTTGGATATTCTGCAAGTACATCAAACCACACATTTATAAAACTAAATTTATCCAGCCCACACTTTCTCCAATTTCTCTTCCCATATTCCCTACCATAAAAACACTGCCGTCTTCTTCAAAGTGTCTAAGAAGGTTTTGTTCTTCTTCTTTATCCCTTACCTTCAATTAATCATTGTATTGGTTAAGACTGCAATTGCAATTAACAGAAACCAACTTAAGCTAGGTGAGTCAGGTGGGCAGGGCAGAGTACATCATAAAGATACATGGATTCTCATACAATTCAAAGACAAGAAAGTAGTTGGGCCTTGTGGGTCAGAACCATTCAAAGGAGTTTCTTCCTATATGTATTAGTCAGGATTATTCAGAGAAATAAAACCAGTAAAATATTCAGTAGACCTTCATAATTAACCACCTTCCTACATTAACCACCTCCTTAAGTTGACCTAATTTTCACAGACCAGACATGTACCACATGTACATATCAGTACAATAAGCCTAGTTCCTTATGTTGACCACCTCTGTACATTGACAGTTTGTTATGGTCACTTGGGCAGTCAGCTTAGAGGGTTTCCTGTATATAGGGACGTAAGAGGAGATTGTGAGAACTGGCTTACAAAATCATGGACTCTGAGAAATACTACAGGGGACAATCAGAACAGCAGGAGGTATAATTCAGTCCAACTTCAAAGCCCTGAGATTTGAAATCCAAAGATCCAAGAACCAGGAGCTCTGATATTTGAGGGCAGGAGAAGATAGATGTTCCAGCTCAAGAAGAAAGAGAACAAATTTGCCCTTCTTCCTTCTTTTTGCCCTACTCAGATCCTCAACTGATTATATAATGCACACTCATGTCTGTGAGAGTAGAACTTCTTTGTCTAATTTTTTATTGATATGTAATATTTATACATATTTATGGGGTACATGTGATACAACGTGAAATGGTAAAATCAGGGTATTTAGGACACCCTCCATCACCTCAAATGTTTATCATTTCTTTGTGTCGTGAACATTATAAATCTTCTAGCTATTTTGAAACACACAATATATTATTGTTGACTATCATTCTATGTGCTATAGAATACTAGAAGTTACTCCCTCTAACTGTATATTTGTCCCTATTACCCAATTTCTCTTCATCCCTTCCCCCTGCATACACAGCCTCCCTTTCCAACCTCTACTGGTAACTAGCATTCTCTCTACCCCCATGAGATAAAATTTTTTAGCTCCCAAATGGGAGTAAGAACATGTAATATTAGTGTTTCTGTTTCTGGCTTATTTCACTTGACATAATTACCTCCTCTTCCCAATGCTGCTTCAAATAACAGGATTTTATTCTTTTACATGAATAAATAGTATTTCATTGTGTATATATACCACATCTTCTTTATTCACACATTCACTGATGGACACAATTTGATTCTGTATCTTGGCTATTATGAATAGTGCCCCAGTAAGTAGGGGGGGTGTAGGTATCTCTTTGATATAGTGATTTCCTTTCCTCCCTTTCCTTTTGAAGTTTCTGTCAACTCAATCTATTTTTTCAAATGCTAATCTCTTCCAGAAATACCCAGAAACCCCCAGGGACACACCTGGAAGTCTGTGGGCAGTTATCTGAGAATTCCTTAGCCCAGTAAGGTTGACACATAAAATTAGCCGTCTCTTATCAACTTGGCACCCATAGGTATCTCCTTAAGTTTATCTCCAAGTAAAAACAATAATAAAGTCATAATTCCACTTAACAAGATACAATTTTCGAATATACAACAAAATGAACTAATTTCTTCTCCAGAAAGTAAATAAAGTCCTTGAGTGATGTTTAGTCTTGTGACAACTTAAATACTATGATGTAAAATTAACAATACTTCAATGCTAATAAAGGTATTTGCTTAATATTTACATACGTACACACAAAGGTATTTATAACCAAATAAGGAGGAAATACTCCTGATAATTACAACAATTACACTCTAGTTCTTTAACTGGTTACATGGTCATAGCTGGTATTGCTATCTACTCTTTTCTACTATCCATTCTGTATTCCTTTGGCCTTCAACTTTAAAAATCTCAGCTGATTGTGGTTCTTCACCTGATGGAGTGACTCCAACCTGCATTTCTGAAAGATCTCAGTCATTTGCAGTCCGCCTCCCTGACTACATGAGTATAGTTTTCCACTGACCTTAATCCCGAAGCACAGTAATATTAAGAGATGCCCTAAGGCATCTTCTGTATTCCAGATATACTCTTGCTAATGACCATTGTAAAGCAGCAGCATCAATTTGTTCTGGTAAAGCAGATCAGTCACTCTAGCCAATCACAAAGCTCCCTTCTTGGCCTATTGACTGAGAGGCATGAATAGCCCAAAGTGACCAGCTGACAGTCTTAACTTCCAGTTCGATAAAGTCATGTCTGTGTCTTCTGATGGAGGTGTTTCTATCTCTGGAGAGCTCTAGTCCTTAATTTTGCCAATGGACCACTGAGGTAATGGTGACTAGTATGGACTCTCATGGTAGAAATGAGACTGTTGAGGCCAGCCCTGTGGCTAAGAAAGTCTGATAAGGAAATCACTGTGAGTTTAACAGAAATCCAAATAGTTTCCACCACAATCATTATATCATATAGTTTTCTCTCAAATTCCCTATCCCCATCTCTGATGCCATTGTACTTGTTCAAATTCTCCTTCATCTTTTCTCTGGACTAATATGTTCTCATCAGAGTTATTATCACATACATAGTTCTCTCTTCATTTGTTTACATGTTGTTTGTGGGCTCTGCGTAACCAGCCTGGCTTGGATTCCATGCCTAACAAGAGCCTTCTGACTATAACTTGATTTTTTTTTGTTGTTGTTTACAACCTAATTTTTATTGGTACTTCAACCTAATCTTAAATGCTACTTCAAAGAAATGGTTTTAGGGCATCCCAAAATGTAAAATGAACAAAATTAATTTGAATTAGCACATAGCAATTGATACATTCAAGTTATGTTTATCAAATTGTCTATAGGAGATATATTTAATCCATCATGTTCATAGCAATCTGGGAATTGTGTATAGATTTTTTCTTTTTTTATTAAATCATAAACACATAGATCCTGTATACATTAATGCATTTATGGGATACAATGTGCTGATTTCATATAGAATTAGAAATGCTTACATCACACTGACTTAAATTTGTATTTCCATTATGCTGTTTAGATAAAATTGACTTTTTGGACCTGGTAATTTTACCATTCTGAAATAATCATTTTTAAGAGACTTGTTGAAGAAAAACTCACCACCTCTGTCAACATCTATGCTCAGAAACCACAATTTGTGTTTCTGAAAATGTTGGGCCAATTAATGACAAATTCAAGATTGAAAATATTCATAATGTCTTTGCAGAGGAAAAAATGCAAATCCCCAAATCCCACATCTTATTAAACTCTTGACTCTCGTATGGGAATATGTGAGAAAACAAACATTCCCATAATATACCTTCATGTTCATGAAGCATATGTCCTGAATGTGTTTGCCAAGAAGGACGAAAAGCAACATAATAAACAATGTTCTAAGAACCGTTCTTAGAGGAAAATGTATGTGGCTTTTTTCTAACATAGATATTTAATAGTAGGTAAAGTTTAACTTAAAATTTAATAAAAGCTAACTAGTATGTGTTCTGGTATATCTCTTCCTAGAAAAACAAAGATAATGGAATGATGACCACCATGATGATGATGATGATGGTATAAATACAATGATGGTAACAACCAACTTTTACAGAGCATTTGTTACGCATGTACTTAGACTTTTCCATGCATTATCTTACTTAGAGTTTAAATAACCTAGAAGAATGCAAGTAAATGCATCATTTTGAGAGACTGGTTGTAGCATATATCCTATACTGGTCATTCTAAGAACCTGTATGCCATTGTTTTTGTTTTTGCTTCATTTCAATATTTTTTGAGCTTTAAAATGTTCCAGATACTATTCTAATTGCTGATAATACAACCCTGAATAAAATGGGGTGTACCTCTTCTTGGGGAGGAGAGATAATAAGAGATACCTGTTAAACAGACATCTCTTGGGAACTCACAAAGTTCAAAAAATTAAAAATAAACCCAAATCTTTAGTAAAAATGAGGGTGGCCACTATTTATTCAGTATCTACCATGTATCAGGAGTTTTTAAACATGTATTAGGTGTATTCCTTGATTCAACAAATATTTATCAAACTCCCACTGATGTGTCAAGCACTGGATAAACAATAGTAAACAGAGCAACCAAAAAAGTTAGTCTCAGAAAGGGCGAGTCATTTGTCCAAGATCCAAAGATGTGGTAAATGACAAAGCTGGGACTTGTGAATAAGCTTGACCAACTACAAAAGTAGAGAAGCAGAGTAATCCTTTATGAAGCTGTTGAAATGAATTTGGTGGCACAGACAAGAGGCACAGCATAAAACAGTTCAGATTCTCTCTAAACATAAAAACAGTGTGATTTCTTAACATTAGATGGGTGAAGGACTAGAGTCAAGAATGACTCCATGATCCAGAGCATTTGGTATGGACCTGGGATGGTTTGTTTAAAGCTTAAGACTAGAAAAACCTTCCTTTCCCCAAAAAACAGTGGTATGCTTTTTAAAAAGTACAAAATAATTTCTCTTTCTTTATGTTTCTCCAATTTTCCTGGATGATCTAAAAATTAAAATCAATGTTTTATGTTCATTTGTAATAATGTTCTGAAGCCTGACTTATCTTTTTTTTTTTTTTTTTGGCAGTTTTTGACTGGGGCTGGGTTTGAACCCACCACCTCTGGCATATGGGACCAGCACCTTACCCCTTTGAGCCACAGGCACCACTCAGCCTGACTTTTCTAAATAATGATTTTCCACTCCCTCTGCTCCTATGATGATGGCTGGGGATTTTTGTATTTCTGTATTTTATTCTAGGTCCCCCTTATCCCTTTTAGACCTATTAGATGCTAAAATGGGAAAGTGGAACTCTTTCTACTCAGTTTCAATTCAGACATGATTGATACCTGGATACCAGAGTAAGACAATTCTTACCCCTACAATATGCAGAATTTATAAAGAGAATGAAAACAAGCTCCCAACCTCCACTCACTTATAGACACTTCAGGTAGATCAAGAATAAAATGAGCCCAGAGAGGGGAGAAAGAGAGATTAATGATAACATTTATAGATAGCTGTGGCCATTCTGTGAGTTCTCACCCTTTTCAGGAAGGATGAGGAACAAGGACACTTTCTCATCTCAAGCCTGGTAAGAGGACTTCAAGGAAACTTCTAAAGGAGCTTTGAAATATATTTCTAGCAATTGGGAGATACAAAGAACTAGTACTTGCCTCCACATGAGAAAGCTGAAGATGACAATGGCCTAGAGTCTGACCCCACCCAGGAAATTTGTCTGGAAGAGAAAAGACAACTGCTTTGGAGTGAAGACAGAGAATCTTTCTACACTGAGATGGGTTCATAATCTCTTAGTCTATGGGATATGTATGCGTTACCTGTGGATAAATGTGAGACTCACAGGAGAATCATGATCAGTGGAATGACTCTCCTAGAATGACGAGTGAACCCTAGAATAGACATGCATTGTTTTAGGTCAAGGAATATATATATGCCAAGTCATCATTTATAGCTTCTGTCTCAAGGAAGTTCTTAATCCACTGACCAGTCAATCAGATTTTGGCTGTTTCTTCTATTTAAAAAAAAAAAGAAAAAGAAACTCCCTCCCCTGCCCCCCGCCCCACACACACACATACCAGCCAAATGAAATTGGCTTTTTGGATAGAACACAAAAGCAGGAATTTCATCCCCAAGATATACAGATACACTTCATCTAAGGAGATCGTTGATTCCATCAAATGCATACGACTGTCTCACTTTTCAATTAACTGCCTTCTTAAGAAGCAGAGACTTAATCCACATTACTATAGCATGCTCTTGTTTGATGGAGCAGAATGGAAGGCAAAACACATGTAGTGAGAAAAGTCTTGGCAATGGCTTTGATGATGAGTGTGGGTGGGGTGGAAGAGGAGATGGCTAGAAGTCAGAAAGTGAAACTGACTCACTCATCTGAAAAGGGGACAGCTGTCACCAAAAGCTAACTCAACTCTCACCTTTGCCCAACACTTACAAGCCATGTTTCATAAGGACAAGGATTGCTCTGACATACCTTCACGTTCTCTAGATGTATTCTGATAACCCACATATAAATCCACCACAGTCTGGTTACCAACACACATTTTATTGCAGTTTTTAAAATAGACAATTATGTGGAGAAACAGGGAAACAGTATACATTGAAAACAAAAGTAGAAATTGTAAAACCAAGAAAATTCAAAGATCATCTACTGGTAGCCATCCCTCTGACTGCAGCCCTGAGAAGTCACTACTATGTTGGCTTTTGACAGTTTTAGCCTGCCTTGATCGTCCCAGGAAGGAAGCAAGGTCGGAGAGGAATCACTGAAAAGGAGAAATTTACAAACAAGGTCGTTCTGGTATACTAACATGCCAAAGGAAATGCCCTGATTTGTAGTGTTTGCCAATTCCCGTGCTATAAATACTCCCACCATAACCAATTTCAAGGATGACAATAATTAACAGGCATGCAAAAATTCCTGAAAAATTAACAGTATGCTCTTGCAAGCTACTGCAAGCCCTAACCCACATTAGCACACTGCTGCGTATAATACAACAAAGATCAATACCACCAAGAGTCTATAAATATATGTTACAACTTTAATTTCCTGAGAAGATATGTTGTGCAAGAGCAATAAGGTCTCTAAATTTTTGGCTCTGTAGCTATTCAGCAGGTTTAAAAAAAGGAAAAAAAAAAAAAGAAAGAAAGAAAGACTTTCTAAGAAATAGCTTGGCCTTCAGTTTAGCCAGCTCATGAGACTTTTCTTTTAAACACAAAACTAAAAAAATTTAAGTTAGCTTTACATGTGATGATATTATTTCATATAATACAGCTTTTCACAAATAACCATAAATATTTAAACTCGTTTAAGGTGTAGTATTAGATACCTTTCAATAAGAACCCCCAAGTAATTAACAGAGTTCTAAACTTTTGAATTCAGTTTTAAAAGTTGGCACATTTGACTGAGATGGACTCTTCCAAGTGAGGAGGGGATTGGTTGGGGGAAGCCTGAGCAGCATCCTGGGGCTTCCTGCTCCAGGTAAGGAAAGGAAAAGAAGTTTCCTGGTAAAGGAAGAATCTGTTGTAGTTTCACCCTACCCACCTTAAGCTGGAGGGGAATATGTTTCCTGAAAATTGAGTTTGCCAAATTGCATAGACTTAGAACATGATAGCAGAGATAACAATTCTAAAACTGAGCCAGTGTGACCCAGTGCAAAATCCATGGGCTCTGTGAGTCACTTGTTCTATGACTTATGGAAAGTTGCCTATACTCCGTCTGCCTCCATGTTCTCAGGGTTAAAATTTTCCCAAAAGTGCCTGCTCAGTTAACCTAATAGAGTTGCTATATGATATACAAAAGCATTTTGCATGCAAAGCCATGCTTTTTAATGCTTTTTGAAAAGCCATGGTATTGTATATCATGATATACAATAATGTTAACACATACATACAAATTTCTGCAGTTAAATCTAATGATTACAGATGGTTACATTTTCTTTACAATTGGCAATGTTTATACACACACACACAAAAAAGGATGAATTTTCATGAAACCATAGGTTAAGGTTCAGAAAAACCTCATTGATCAGCTAGTTTTATAAAGCACCTTGCATCTTGAGGATGATGAAACCAAGGGAAATTCCAAGATGATGTATATTCCATTTCATATCACCGGTGCCTCTATTCCAATAATTCTTAGAGGGTTCTCTATTTTCTGGCATAATCATGTCTAAAGTAGGGTGGTGTTGGCATATCTGGAACCACCCTACCAGTCTGCATATTTTTTATTAGGAGGGTCTCAGAAGATGAGGACATGGGAAGAATGAAGTAAAGCAGCCCAGGAATTTGAGAACAAGGCCAGACTATTGCCCTGGATCATTTTTGCATACCAGGTAAAGCTTCCATAGGAATAGGACTTCATTTTGTTCCATCCAGGGATTCAAAGATCAGACAATGATTCTCTGAAGATCTTCTGTCCTTTGCTACCTATACACATTTTATCACTGATTGAAATTGTTGTAGACCTAACATCAGAAGTAACCAAAGGTCTTTAGCTCTTCTTCTGAGTCTCTTTCAGATAAGCATGAGAGATGAAAATTCACACGGAGAAGAGTTCTGTTTGTGTTGATATGTGTATCTAAACATACTGCAGGCATTGAAAATCCACCCCCTCCAAACCACCCACCAGTATTTCTGCACATGCTAAAGAGGATAGAGAGACCAAATCGAGTCTCTAGGAGATGAATCAGAGATTTGCTAGCAAAATGATCCCCCAATATGTATGATTTTTTAGAACCTGATGTTCATCATTAAATATCAAGTCTATTATATCTCCAGCATGGAATTCATAAGTCCCTCCTATATCATAGATTGTGGAATTGTATGTTAGAGTTTGTATCATGGCTTCATTTTTACGTAGCTGCACCGCAAAAGGAGCCACACCCTTGTAGGCTGTACTGGGAGCCACTTGGCCATAAATTAGATACAGTCCCTTCTCAGATATCTTCAGCTTCCCGTCAGGTAAACTGTTCACACAAGGAGGTTTACGAGATGTCATCTGCCATTTTGAGGTTAACAGTTCTATAAGAAATTTACAAGGGAGAGAAAAAAATGGCAAACATAGTTACTTCATTATTTAGTTCACCCTATTCCAGTTCATTTTTTACCACCTACAAATTGTTTCTTTACCTGGTCCAGACTAGTTCTTTTCAACCATAAGTTTAATATTTTATGTATCTAATTGCTCCTTATTTTAGAGCATTCGCAAATCCTAAGCGTATCTCTTTCTTCAAGAGCTCTATGAAATGAATTTGGCATAGAAAAATGAACTAAGCTACTCTGCATTTCTTGTCAATTAATATTTGACAAGAGAGGAAGGAAAAGGAAGAAGGGAGGAAGGGAAGGAGGAACCACACACCAGAATTTTAACAACCAGGGTTGGCAATCCATGACTTTCTGTGCCTTTTCTGTGTAAATACTACTGTCTCACTATCAGTGTGACCTTCCCTAATCAATCTATATATAAAAAAAAAAGTGCTTTCCTATCACTCTCTCCCTCTATCCTGCTTTACTTTCTTCAGAGAAGATGCCAGCATCTAGCATATTAGAAAGTTGTTCATTTGTTCATGGTCTATCTTACAACCACTTGAATAGAACATCTTTCAGGACAAACATATCTTTCTTCTGTTTATTGCTGCATTTTCAGCAACTAAAAGAGTTTCTGGTACCTAGTAGGTGTTCAATAAACATTTCTTGGGTGAATGATACTTCCACATCCTGAATTAGAGGCTTCCTGTCGAAATTACAGCTGTTCTCAGTTTTATAGGTATATATCATTCAAGATTCACTTGGGAATCTCATTACCTAAACCCTTCAGAACAGCTACTGGTAAATTCATGAGTTTACACACATAGAAATCACTTGACTGTTTAAATGTAAATATCTCTGTTTTAATACTGGCACAAAGGGATGAAAAAGGACTAAGACCAAGCTATTCGTTTTCATTTTCTCAGATATGTGTGGAATTTAAATGTTTACCTAACCTTAATTGGCTTTATACATTAGTGTGATTTCAGGGTCACAAGGTGTGTTCTTACCTGTTCTCTAATTTGCCATAATTTTTGTCCTAGGGGGCAAAGTCTTTGTCCCATAATTAAAAAGAAACCTCAATAAGAATATATCCTGGGAAAGGCAACACTTTTAACTTAAATTCTCATTCACATCTAAATAATTAATATGGGACTATGAAGATAGATTTTGGAGTTGAATGAAGGAGCGATCTCTAGAGCAAGAGACAAAGTCTCCCTAAATCTGCAATGAATTCAGAGCTCAGTAAATTTCTTCCTCTTTGAAATATGAAAGGCAATAGACAAGTCACCAGGAAGACGTATCACCAGCTCTCCTATTTAATTCTGTGAAAATGGTCACTTAAAGGCCACCTTAGCATCACTTTTAGTGTGGTTCTTTTACCACATCAAGACAGAATCTAAAGCACACAGAATGCATGTGTGTGTGTGTGTTTTATTAAAAGACAGAATGATTCCATTCATTCCATTCCACTTACTGGAAAAGCAAAAACAGAACACAAAGATAAGTAAAGAAAGATGTCCTGATTCTCATAAGCCAAGAAAATGTGGTGATAGAAGCAACAGGGGTTGAAAATGTAACTCTAAAAACATTCTGTTCTTGGCTGAAAAAGTGTGTTTGACCTGAAACCTGTCAACAATCAAAAATGTATTTATTTAAGGTTTTGTATATATTCTTAGAAATATTATAAGGTTCAGTATAAATGCAAACTTCAGGGTATTTTTTTCTAAGCAAATATCAGGTGACTGTAGGGGAAAAATGCTCAGAAGCTAAGATCAGAGGAGAAAGGAGTAAAGGAAGTGGTCACACTCCCAGCTCTTGTTCAGAGGCAGCAGAGGCACCCTCTCGTGTACTCCACTGGACATTGGCAACAGGTGAAATGTGAGAGAGATTGTGAGGAAAGGTTGCAGACATCTGAATCTTGTGCTTTTTAAAACACAGTATTTGAAAACAGATTTCCAGAGCTCAGATCCCCACACCCTACAGGAGTGCTGTCCGTTCCTTCAGTGTGAGCTTTATCGGGCATGGGCTTGCCTGGGTGGTTTGCCTCTGAAAGCCTTCGCTCCTAGACAGCTGCGTAGCACGTGGTAAGCAATTATAAATAGTAGTTGAAAATTAATAAAACATAATACAGGCTTCCTCAAAAGCACTGGCACCTGCTTTCTTGCATTAAAAACTAAGAAATGTCAAGAAAGGCATACAAGATATGTTACTCACCAAACTTAGCCAGACAGGGCTTGTTAGCAGTCTGTTGGGGAAAGAAAACAGGAATTGATCAGTTTCATGACAGTGTCAATACTGTTTTGATGGATTTATAGAGAGCTTCAGATTGCTGAGGTTAACTATTATACTTTTCTATAGCCATTGAAAAAAAAAAACTCCACCATGTCTTAGATCTCTCACCTTCCCTTTAAATATGACCAGCTGTATTCTTTTCCTTATTTCCTTCCTTCCTTCCTCCTTTCCTTTCTTTCGTTTTCTTTTTCTTTTCTTCCCTTTTTTTTTCTTTTCAGCGTCTTACCTCTGTTTCCCAGGCTAGAGTACAGTGGTGTCATAATTGCTCACTACAGCTTCAGGCTTCTGGGATCAAGTGATCCTCTTGCCTCAGCCTCCCTCCTAGCTGGGACTACAGGATCATGCCACCACACCCAGCTAATTGTTTCCATTTTATGTAGAGACAAGAACTGGCTATGTTGCTCTGGCGAGTGTCCAACTTTTGATCTCAAGCAATCCTCCCACCTTGGGCTCCCAAAGTGCTAAGATGACAGGCACGAGCCACTATGCCTAGCCTATCCTTTACCTTTCATTACTTAGTTGCCCTTTGGGTCTTTTAAGCAAAAGATAAAGCTTCATTCTATCACCTGTCCTCTACCCACAGGACAACTATTTGATCTTGTACATTTCCCTTCTTGAGCTATAAAAGTTTTCTATAAACAGCAGTCTTCACATCCTAATCACTACACAAGGTAGTCTACTGACATGTGCAAAGAAAATAATGAAACTTCTATTTGTGTTTATTTTTATTTAAAATAATACATCAAACTCTAGAAATATTTATAACTCAAATTGACAGAGCTACCCTTATATAATATTTAGACAGCCACACGTCATATACAGTAACTGAGATACCCTGAGAAACAGTTTCAACAGTTTCAAACTGCTGCAATGTACTGCAGTTTACATGCTACAGCTGCAGTTCTCAACCTGTGGGTTGCAACCCATAGGAACTGTACTAAAGGGCCAAAGGGCTGCGGCATTAGGAAGGTTGAGAACCCCTGTGCTACAGGATGCCATAAGTGCAGTTAATTTTACAAATCCGAGTGTTTAAATACCAAGTGCTCTAAAACACACAGAAGTAAAAGAAAGCATAACCACAATTTTTATACCATCCTAAGTTCATTAGCGTCTTTATGGCAAAGTGCTTAAGAGACTTTTAAAACTTAAAGAGGTTTCATGTTTCCCTTTTACAGGATTTCTATGGCTGCTTTGCTAGGAATAAATAAAAGGGGAGAGGCAAGGGAAAATGTTGTGTGACTAGCTAAGATATCACTGCAGTTGTTCTTCGAGGCAAGAGAGCATAGAGCCTCTGACCAAGGTGCTAGCAGTGGAGGTGGTGATAAATTTATTGGAAAACAGAGCCAATGGGAGTTCCCAACATGTATATGAGGTGATCGTAAGAAGAGGCAAAGAAGACTTCAAGATTTTGGGCCTAAGTAATTGGAAAAAATAAAATTGTTATTCACTAAAACAGACAAAATTGAAGGGAATCAATTGTGGGGGAGGCAACAATTGCAAGTTTGTTTCCGGACATGTTAAGTTTGTGATGCTTACTATTCAGGAAAAGGTGTCAGTTAGGTGGCTGGACACACACGTGAAGCTGGAATTCACAGAGTCCGGGTGATATTTAGGGGCCTTCAGCTCACAGGTGATGCTTTGGGTGAGACTGTACGAGACCACCAAATCAGTGAATGCAGATAGAGAGGAGCACAGGGGCCTTGCAAGGTTTAGAAGTCAGTGAATGAGGCAGAGCCAGAACGGAGAAAAGGAAGGGAGGTCAGTGAGACTGAAAAGACTCTAGCAGAGTGTAACATGTGGAACTCAAGAGAGGTAAGAAAATATTTCAGGGAGGAGGAGTCATCAGCTGGTGTCAAATGCTGACTTGTCAAGAAGAGGACGGAGAATTGACTGATGGATTGAGCAACACAGGAGTCTGTGGATTTCTTGACAAAAGTAGCTTCTGGGAGGTGATGAGGGAAGAGGCTTAGGTAAAATAGATTTACCAAAGGGTAAATGGGAAGAGAGAATTCAGAGGCGTTTTCCTGTAAGAAAGAACAGAAAAACTGACTGGAGCCTGGATGAAAGTGAAAGATCAAAGAGGTGGCTGTTGTTATTGTCGCTCTTGCTGCTCTGGTTTGGGTTTTGATTGTTGCAATATGAGAGAAATGACAACACGATGGTTGCCCTTTGGTGGGAATATTCCAGTAAATCGGAGGAGTAAAATGTAAGAGAATTGTTG
Organism: Galagoides demidoff; assembly: GCA_963574575.1. Lineage (NCBI taxonomy): Eukaryota > Metazoa > Chordata > Mammalia > Primates > Galagidae > Galagoides > Galagoides demidoff. The sequence continues at coordinate 36,726 of CAUYQV010041790.1, forward strand.
GAACAGTGTCCCTGAGTAGGTAGGTAAGAGGTGATAGGATCTAGTTCATAGGTGGCCTTGGAGAGGGGGGTGGACAATTTATCAATAGTGATGACAGATAAATACAGTAACCATGGACACAAATGCAGGTGAATGGTTGATGCAGAGGTTTTGGAGCCTCTTTCATCCCTGTTTCTGTTTTCTCTTGAGGAATCTGGAGCCAAAGGTATCAGCTGACAGTAATGAGTAAGAGTTATTAGATGTTGAAGGAGAAGCCAAAGGTATGAACTAGTTCAGTAGAGGAAAGTGAATGGACTTGGAAAATACGGGTGTTTCCAGGGCGGCATTGAAGTCACACTTGATGGCAGTGGCCAAGAATTTAAAGTCAGATCATGCAACCAGTTCCTGTGTTTTACTTCAGACACAGCCAACTATGAAAGACTAAGAGTAGTCTGATTTAATCAGTGCTGGAAGTTTTCCCTGGCTGGGGTTTTGCCATTAATGTGTAATGAAGAGAGAGAGAAGCAAGTGGGGGAAGGTTTATACAAGGGAGATGTTGGAATTATAGACCTTGGGATTCAGTTGTATAAGAAGGGAGGGAAGGCACGAATAGAGTGAGGGACAAGATTATTTTAATTTAAAAAAAACATCCCAATGGATTGAAAATTAAGTGTCGTGACATAGAAAGATGCATTCTTCCGTATTGATCTACATATCTTTCTGAGGTAATTTTTCAGCTGTGATAGTCAAAATCATGAACCAAAGTTAAATCAACTTAGAATAGAAACTTCAATGTGCTGTCCCATAAAAGGTTATACTAAGAGTAAAAAATAAAATAATCTATCATATTAAAATATTATTTTAATTATTTTAGTAATGTTTATATTAGAAAAATATGCCATTTTGGTAAAAGCAAATGGTTTTGCATTGAGGAAAAAACACATTCTTTGGCTCATCCTTATAACCTTCTGTTTTGTGTGTCTTTTAATGTACGTAGTATTTGTATATAACATAATAAACAGATATATGTTGAAAATTATACTGAAACATTGTGTTGATAGGCTTAGTCAAATAGGCTAGAAGCTATTATTCTAAGAAATAATTGTTGGGTTCCCTATAACTGCTTTTGTTTTTATGATTATTTCACCCTCATTTTGGTGTTTCTTAGAAGAGATGTTGAAATTTGGCTTAATTGAACATATGATAGGCATCTGACGGGGACTCCCTTAACCCCAAATTCTTCATTTATAAAATAAGAAAAATAATAGCATATAGCTTGTTGAAGTTGTTGGGTTTTAAAGGACTAATTCCTATGAAGAGCTTTGCCCAGCTATCCTGTCTGGACCTGCTCAATAAATATTAGATGTTTCGTTAATGATGATGATAATGAAGAATTAAATGAAAATATAAATACCTGTATTCCCAGCATTATGTGCATGTTCTACATTGTAAGTGAGAGAAACAAATATAATTTATGGTCCTTCCCTCTCAAGTTTATAATCCTTCTAGAAAGACGTGATTACACACATGAAGCAATTAGGAAACAATCAAAATGTTAATGAGTGCCAAATACATGCCACAGATAGTATCTGTGTCAGCTACTATGCATAAGCAGAGAAACCTAAGGCCACAAATTAATTTCCAGAGCGGGAAATTCTGGCTAATGTACTGCAGTAGCTCTAGCTATAGAAACCCACCATTGTGGTAGTCTCTAATTATTGCCACACATAAAAATCTGCCTAATTACAAAATCATCGACTTAGTCGTGAGGTCTAGTCTTTGAGGGAAGTGATATAGATAAGCAGAGAATATCCACGTTGTTAAAAGATCTTGTTAAGTTTATGGCCATCGTAATGTCATTAATAGTAATGGCGCAAATATTAATCACTACCGCCTACTGAGAGCCTACTACATGCCAGGAATTATACTGTCCTATCAATCCTTTCCACAATTTGTTGAGAATTAGCATGCTCATTTTACAGATGAGGAAATAGGGAAAAGAGGAATTAAGTAAGTAGCCCGAAATAATGCCACTTGTATGATTGAAAACTCTCACTCCGACTACTTCATGGGGCAGTTTCTATACATAATTCTGGTAATGTGGAATAAATACCCACATCTAAAAAGCAGACGGGACTTTCAGTGTAGTTTAGTTTTGCTTAGAAGGATCAGTTGCTCTTATAACCTCCTTTTAAGTCTAGATTTATATAGTAGGACTCAACAGGACCAAAACAATCATTCTTTTTCCAAACCAGCCCTAATCAGATTATCATTTAGAAATGAAATCTGTTGCTTTTAAGTGTAAGTACAACTTCCCTTTTTGGAAGTATCCTTCATTTCACTAAAGCAGGAGACTCTCCTGAATACTTGGTTTCTTAGAGGCAACTTCTGTTAAGATTCCTTTCACTCTGGGATTAATGAAATTCCTTGGACTCATAGCCTATCCTTTTACTTAAATGTCCTCTGAAAGAAGAAAGGGGGGCAGGAAAGGAAAAAATTCTCCCAAGGAAATTTGCATGGGTATGAAAGGAGCCTAGTTTCCCATTTTACACTTTTTAAATTAGTGTCTAGAGATTCTGGAATATAGAGCGGAAACTAACATGAAGTAAAACTCTAAGGTTCACTGGTATTGTGGGGAGGTGGAAGTGGTCACATCATAATGACTCACCATCTGCCAGCCACTCAGACCTCTTTTCTAAAGATATTTGTCACCAATTGGGAAAGGGAAGTGCAGGCAAGTGGAAAGTGGAATGCATGAGCTAACATCATTACACAGTTGACTGACCAGGCCACTGACTTTTCCCACAGAAACTAATCCTTCAAGCGTCCTGTCAAAACAATATCCTAAAAGCTTTTTATACCTCATTAAATTTGGAACAAACCCTGCAGTATCTTTAGAAACAGAACCCTTCATGGAGAAAATGCAAGTTCTCTAGAAGAGAGAATCCAGAGTCTGGACTTAAACCCATGAGTACTAGAGTTTGATTCTGGTGATATCCTAGATGACTCTCGCACTGTCCTATTTCCTCTTTCCTTTGCAAGAGCCACTGAGTAGTGACTTTGGGAAAAGCATTTCCCTCCTCTTCTGTGCATCTGTTCCTCAGTCAAATGCAGAAACTGATGATGCTAATATTCAATGATCTTCAGAGTCATCTGGCTGATAAAACTTGAAGTAATTTTTAAAAGAATTAAGCTATTGCTATTCTCACCCTTCCTCTTCTTCAGGAATCTAAACGCTCAGAATTTCTGACACATCTTTTCTTTCTGCTCAAATGTCACTGCTCCAGAAAGTGCACATTGCTGCTTGATACAGAAATGTTCTGTTTTGTTCTTCCTCCAGAGAACAGGCTTGTGATTGGAAATCCCTCTGTTGTACCTCCTTGTATCAGGTTAGAGAATACAAATCAATGGACTACTGGGGAAAAATTTGGCCAACACTGTACCTACCCTAACTAAATTAATATCTATTGTTATTAGTTTAACAATTAATTAAGGAGAAGTACCTCCTCCTCCGGCAACTTTTCCCAATTGCTTTCAAATACCTTAAGTGATAGAACCATATCTTTGAAATCTTTGCTGTCCATTCCCCTTAGAAAAAGGTTTCAGCAGTCATATCCCAACCCTTTCTTAGAAAGGCATTCACCACCTTATTTTCCCCAAGGCTCAGGGTCTTCAGATGTAACCAGAAATGGGAAAACATCTAGTACCATGGAGGAAAAACATCTAACACAGACCCTGACTTATGTCCATACCCGGTGTACAATCCCATTCTCTAGGCCCACAAGGTGCAGCTCAGTGGGAAATTCCTGCTAAAGCATCAGGAGCTTCTGAAATAGACATGTGCTTCCTTCTTCCTCCATGAAGCCTCCCCTGACTGCCCAAGCCTAAAGTCATTGCCCCCTACTCTTGAATTCCTAAGGCACTTATGTTCACTACCCTTAGAGAAATGTTTCATCATTGCATTTTTTAGCTAAAAGAAACAGTATAATCATTCCCCCTGCTGCCATTTTTCAAATGAACAAACTGAGAACCAGAGAGAGTAAATGGCTTTCTTGAATTTATACAGCTGGTTGTTGGGAGACCTAGAACCGGAATCTAGATCTTCTTACTCTTGGCTCAGTGCCATTTTCTTCCTCAAGATACAGTAATCTCATTACTTACCTTATCCTGTCTTTCGTTATCTTTTTGTATCTTTTCCCACACTAAGACTACAGTTTGTACCCTATTCCCTGAGGGCAAGCATTTTATTATACACAGTTTTTATTCCACCATGAGGATACAGAGGGAAAAAAAAACTTCTCTACAGGCATCTATTAGTTGACCGCTTTAATCAAGCAATTCACTCCATCTAACCCCTGCAGCTAGCATTTCACATTTTATGATAGCTTTCATCTCAACACACTCAGAAGACCCTCAAAAGCCATGTCATGACAAGATCAGAATTGTATTTACCTTATTTGTCTCTTCCTCTCAACTCTCTCTAGCAATACTGAGGGACAATGATAATAGCTAGACTAACAAATGAATAAAGAATTATAGTAAACAGCAACCTTAGGTACTGGCATCTCCTTACCTGGAATGGGTAAAAAATGAATATTATGAAGCAAACCAATAGTATCAGAACTACTGGTGTGCAGATGATCCATGGCTTCCAAGATGATCTCTGTGCTCCTTGAGGACTTGAATGGTTTAAAGGCATATTTTCCATGTGGTTCAAACTCATTTTTTGGAGAAATGAGTGCTGTGGAAGCAGATATTCAGAAGTGATGGCTTGAAGATGCAAACCATGAGCATATATTATGTTAAGTAGAAGTGGGTGTGGGAGGCGGAGTTTTCCTTCTGTTGGCAGGAGGACACTTTCCAGTTGAAGCGCTGACTCTCTTGGTACCAGGCCAAATCCTAAGGAGCAGAAGGCCAACAGCCAACACAAACACACATTAAAAAAAAAAAAGAAGAAAATAAGAAAACCACCAGAAGGGAAGTTCAGAGGAAAATAAATTCTTTCCTAAAGCAAGAGGAAGTGCACTGCTTGAGTCCAGGGCTCCTTGGGGAGAATAAGGTGGTGCGTGCCCACCTAACAGAGCACTCTAAATTATTTCTAGATAAGAGAATTGCTTTTTTATAAGAATGAAGTTTGAGATTTAAGCTCTATCATGCTCAAGATATCATGAACATGTGAAGCAGGGTGTCAGGGTGCTGGAGAAGCTAAGTTGCATGGTTTAGAAAAAATAAACTTTTAATCAAGTGATCATGTTGCATGCCTGAAATATAATATATACATTTTTATTTGCCAAATATGCCTCAGGAAGGCTAGAAAAAAAACTATGGTCACAAAAAATTTTCACTCTAGCGCTAGAATGAATGAACTAATGTTCATTCTGAGATATTTTCTAGAAAACAGCAAGTGTGTTACAAGAATTCAATAAAAATGTATAAATACAACAAGTTCAATATTCTCATATTTCACCATTTTACAACTATGAAAACCCAGGGCTGGCATAAAATAGAAATAAAGTTATTATACAGAAGGCTATTTTCCTGCACCATGCCCCCAGCCTGAGCTTAATACCCTATTCCATTCAATGCTTCTATTTTTTTCCTGGCCCCCCAAACTGCTGATTTAGTACAAAATCAAGAAAATCTCCTGGTTCTCTGTATTTCTGTCTCTCAATCTCGTAAGCTTTTTTTCAGAATGCCAGCATCATATGCTAGAAAGAACTTTTAAATCCAACGGACCTGAAGAGCAGAAGCTGGGGCTGCTCACTCTTACCTGTTCTGTGGCCTCAGGCACGTACCTGGCGACTGTGACTCACAGTTTCCTTAACTGTGAAATGGAGAAAATTTCCACCTTCCAGTGCTTTCGTGAGAATGAAATAAATGTTAGAATTTAGGTGTGTTACAAGTGTTAGAGTATTTCTTCTCCATCCTCTGTAGAGATATAGTGAAGATTAATTCAACCACACAATCCCAGGAAAGAAAGAACATTCTCTATGTTTTCCAAAGGCTACCATTCAACTGAAGTTCTTTTAAGTAAAATGACAGAAAATGAAAGTATTTTAGAGAAAATCACTTCTTAATCAAAAAAAAAAAAATCAAACTTATTTTTAATTAGAAAGAAAGCCCAGGGATTTAACATCCTCGTTTATGAAAAAGGAAACTAAGGATAATAGAGATTGAGCTGTATCTCAAGCCGCCAATGGCTGATTAACTGTAGAGTTAAAACTGTATCCAAGTCTAAGGATACAGTTTTGTACCCTAACCATTTTTCTTAGAACCATACTATTTGCAGCAGTATTTCTCATTGAACTGTCAACATTTTAACTTTGGCCCCACTTTACCTTGATTCATAAACTATTTCTAAAGAGAACTGTCCCATGAAAATAATTTTTCAAGACTACAAATGTTTCCATGGCTCTGCTTCAGCTGCTGTGATGCATGGACGAGTAACAAACAGGCTTTAGAAGAAGACTCAGACCTTGATCCTGTAATTCTTGTAGTTGCATCATGACTTGGAATTGAGACATAAGGCAAGGTCACAGACACAGAATTTAAAACTGACCACTGAAAAGTTAACTTATTTCCTGCTGGCGTTTTTGATCTGCTCCTTCTCCTGTGTCCTTTCCAAACTTTCGATGGAACTGCCTCCGCTTACTTACTTTAATAAACATTTATTCACATGAGAAACTTGTCCAAATAAAATTCACTTCCTCCTTCTGTCCTTAACCACCGTTAGGCTCTGGTATATCCTGATTAATTATTTTAACCTTATGAAAATGCCTCTAGAAAAATGACATGCTTATCTCAATAAAACTACATTCCAAGGCTTCTTTCCTTGAGACAAGATTCAGGAATGAAGAAAAGGTCAAGTTGGGGCAGGTGACAGTAGGAAAGACTTTTTGAAATTCTAAAGCAATGAGTCACAACTGGTACCTCTTTTTTTTTTTTTTTTTTATGTGAACTATCAGGATTTCGTGTAACATCTCAGGATTTGGCAAGAGGTAAGTGAGCACCAAACTCTAACTTTTGTGTCTGTAGTCTGTCACTGGCTCAGATACTTGGGAACGAGGTTTTCAATCAAGTCTGACTAGCAAATCCCTGTTGAATATTCACTATCTGCCCACTACAGTGCTAGAAGATTTGGGGGATACTTAAAAAAAAAAATCACAGTTCCAAGGAAGTTACCACCCAACTAGACTAAAACCTTATATACAGGGTGACAGATGCCCAAACAGATACTGGATATAGGTAGTGCCTCAGAGCACAGACCAAATAAACTGAAACAGTTGAAATGACAGATTAGGAATCTATTGTTCAAAAGGAAAAAGGAAAGTACTCTTTCTTGAGAGAGTGGTAAAATTTGAGAAATAAATATTCAGATGGTCATTACATATAAACACCTGTAAATGTTAGAAATTAAAATAAGGAATCCATCTGAATGATGACAAAAACCCCAAACTTCTTAACGGACCTAGTAGTTTTCTTTAAAGGGCTGCAAAGTAAGGAGTTTCAGAAAAACCAAAGAAGGTTTTTGTTGTATATTTTCCTATTGCAAAAAAAGGACCCTAAATTTGCTTAATTAAGAGATTTTAACTGTATTCGTGGTTGCTTTCAATTCAGAAAGAATTTGTTATATTGCAGCTTAACTGTAGTTCAGTTATTGACTATGTCATGCTGGAATGCATTAGACACCTCGGTGTCTTCTCTGTGCACAGACAGTCACATTTAAAGCAGTGCTCTGTTGTCTCCACAGATAAAAATGTAGAAATTGACAGTTGGGGAAATGAATCATTTGCCCATGAAGGCAGAAAAAATATTGAATATTCCTCTGTTGGACTCTAAAACTCATATATTTTCTACCTCTCTATGCTGAAATTTATGTGAAGTAGATACTATGGGAAGTAAACAGAGTGGGAAATATGTTAATAGCAGTGAGAGAGAATTGAGTGGGTGTTAGTTTCCTCCAAAATCCTTTATTACTCTGGCCTGTGCTCACCACCACATTCCTCCTACGGTTTATTATGCTCTTATCTTTGTAACAGTGCATGTGTCACACATTCAGTCATGTAAAATTATAAGAAGGAAACAATAGTATCTTAAAACTAATAAATACCTACTTTGTAAAGAGAATTATGTATAGTTCAGCACACATAAATACACATACAGAAGGTACCAAAAAATGCATACACATTTTAAGAAAGGAAAAAACTGTATTAAAATTGTAATATTCCAGTCACATTTGACTTCTGCAATTATGAGCGATAACAAGATCCAACATATAAGAAAACAAATATTATCGGTATATATCAAGTATAATATTTTTAATAACAATGCTTTCTTTTCTTAAAATACGTATGGCTTGGCACCTATGGCTCAGCAGCTAGGGCACCAGCCACATACACTAGAGCTGGTGGATTCGAACCCAGCCTGGGCCTGCCAAAGAACGATGGCAACTACAACCAAAAAATACCTGGTCATTGTGGCAAGCACCTGTAGTCCCAGCTACTTAGGAGGCTGAGGCAAGAGAATTGTTTAAGCTCAAGAGTTTGAGGTTGCTGTGAGTTATGACTCCATAGCACTCTACCCAGGGTGACATAGTAAGACCCTGTCTAAAAAAACAATATATATATATATGTATACATTTTTGGCACCCTTGGTTACATATCCACATATACATATGTGGTATTATGTGCATACATATACACATGTGTATATTACATACACTATAAATTCTAAGATATATAGGAGCTCGTCAAATCAATCTGTAGATCATTATCTCTAAAAAAAAAACTACTAATAAATCAAACAGGTCAGTCTAAGAAATATTTAGCATTCAAATTCAAACTGTTTTAATTCCACTACCTGGGTACTTTATTTTATGCCCCGCACCATCTGGCTTTGTGCTGTCTATTTTTGTATGTCCACTTTTTCAGAGTCCTTACCAAATTCTTTGCAGTTTATCTATGGTTTCTAGCTTAGGTACAGACTTTAAGTAAAAAGTCTACTGGCCAATTTCCATGGAAGCCTTTCTGTGCTAGCCACCTGCCTTACTATTAATAATAATCTTTTAGAATGGCAGAGATGTTGTAGGTCCTTGTACCTCTAGCTTGAGTCCTCTTATGTCAGTAGCATGTTGTTTCTGTACACAAGTATTTCTTTGTGTTTGTTTGTGCCCTCTCTAGTCAACATTGTGTGTCGTGGCCATGAGAGGAGCATTTTAAATGTCTTTTGATGAGAAGAATGACTTTCTTTTTAAAATCCAGACTGAAAATATTTCCCACTGTGCAATATGGATGGCATGATACTTTTTATTTGAAACTATCGAATATCACCCAAGAAGTTATAAAGAATGGGCATTGCTGTTAAATAATATCTTGCCCAATATCACATAGAATTTGGTATTTCACAAGCTAATACATCCCTTTTGGATAGAAGTATGGAGAATACACAGGGATCTAAAAGTAGACCTGCCATTTGATCCTGCAATTCCTCTACTAAGTGTATATCCAAAAGACCAAAAATCACTTTATAACAAAGATGATTGCACCAGATTATTCATTGCAGCTCAATTAATAATAGCCAAGTCATGGAAGAAGCCCAAGTACCCATTGACCCATGAATGGATTGATAAATTGTGGTATATGTATACCATGGAATATTATGCAGCCTTAAAAAAGATGGAGACTTTACCTCTTTTACATTTATGTGGATGGAGCTGGAACATATCCTACTTAGTGAAGTATCTCAAAAATGGAAGAAAAACTATCCTATGTGCTCAATACTTTTATGAAACCAATTTACAATCACTCACACTTTCATATGAAGAATAGACCACAACTATAGCCCAAGATGAAGGAGGGAGGAAGGGGGAATGGGAGGGGAGGCAGGAATTCAGATCAAGGGATGGTCAATGGTGGTATCATACCTATGGTGCATAATGCAAGGGTACGTGTTGGATCTATCAGTATAGAGTATAAATGTCTTAACACAGTAATTAAGTAAATTAGATGAGGTATATATTAACCAGTGTGATATAAGCATTCCTAATTCTATATTAATTCAGCACATCGTACCCCATAAATGCACTAATGTATACATGATCTATGTGTTTATGATTTAATAAAAAATAAAAAAGAATTTGGTATTTCACCTATAAACCTTGCTAAAATTAGAGTCTTGAAGCTCCTGAGACTAAGTATTCCCCCTAAATCTCCTGGATTTCCTTGAACAGTCTGGAAGAGGGAGATTGAAGGAAGAATTTTCCCTTTAGTCTTCTGTTTGGCCTTCCCTCTTTGAAAAGATCCTAAAATTTGTCCCTCCAAACTACTACACACCATCTTTAGAGGAGAATAATCAGCACATTCACTGAGCACAGCCCGTAACTATGCTGTGTTCATGCAGAAATCACTGAGACGCTTTCTCATTTGGTTTTCCATTTTTATTTATTTTAAAATTAATTATTTTTTATTAAATCATAACTTTGTACATTGATGCATTTATGGGGTTCAGGGTACTGCTTCGATATGTAATGTGAAATGTTTACATTGAACTAGGTAACACATCCATCACAATTATACTCATTGCTTAGTAGTTTTAAAATGTACCATTGTACTATGCACATTAGGTGAGGTCCCCCCACATACCCTCCCATGTCCCCCCTCCCCTCCCTCTCCTCTTCCCTTCTACTTTCTGGACTATATTTATGTTTTGCCATTCATATGAGTGTGGCAAATATGAGGTGGTTATATATTGATTTCATAGTAGTATTGAGTACATTGGATACTTATTTTTCCCATTCTTGAGATACTTTACTAAGAAGAATATATTCCAGTTCCATCCAGGTAAACATAAAAGATGTGACGTCTCCATCTTTTTTATTACTATGTAGTATTCTATGGTGTACATATACCACAATTTGTTAATCCATTCATGGGTCAATGGGCACTTGGGCTATTTCCATGTTTTGGCTATTATGAATTGGGCTGTAATAAACATTCTGGTACAAATGTCTTTGTTGTAAAATTTTTGATCATCTGGGTATATACCTAGTAGAGGAATTGCAGGATCCAACAGTAGGTCTACTTTTAGTTCCTTGAGTGTTCTCCAAACTTCTTTCCAAAAAGGTTGTATTAGCTTGCATTCTTACCAACAGTGTAGAATCATTCCCTTCTCTCTGCTAGTTTTCCATTTTTAGCACTGACATTGTGCCATTCAATTTAGGCACCATGGTTCATGGCTAGATTTGTTGGTTTTGGCAGCAGGAATCAAATCAGTATAGAAAGATTTCAGCTTTTCTATAGGAAATGAATGATTCCTAAATACTACAGAAGGACATATTATTCCTCCTACTCATTTAAACCATTACTGAATGCCTTCTCTGCACCTAGTACAATGTTAGGAGCTTGAATACTGGCAGACTGGGGTCCATCTCTATCTCCAAATTCATTATTGTGTGTGTGTGTGTTTTGTTTTGTTTTTTGTTTTGTTTGCTTTGCTTTGTTTTTACAGCCAATTGGGGAAAGTGGTAAATATATGAGGCCATTGTAGAAGAAATGTTGTTATAGTGTGAGCACCAAATACTTGACCTTCTTCATGGGAAAAGGGAGTTTTATAAAGGAGGTAAGGTCTAGGCTGAGATATAAATCTGAAGAGAGGTTAGCCAGATGAAAAACCTCATAATGGTCAATTCTCTTATGCCAATCAGTTACTGCTTGTATTAACAAACTTACTGAATAGAATGCCATATAAATATATGTAGTATACTATGTAGAGTATAGCATATGAATATATATTTCATGTGTGTATGTGTTTATGTCAGGCATTTAACTTGGCAATAAAGAAAGAAAAACAAGTAAGACAAGGTCCTTTACCTTAAATAACCCATTGTGTGGTCATTATTGGTTCTCTTACATTTGAGCTCTCTAAAATTGCATTAAAAATATGCTTGCAGTCATAGTTCTTCCTTATGTTATGTTATATAACTTCCTTGGAGTTACCAGGTAATTCCATTTGGGTGAGAATCCACCAAGCATCTACAGTTACTCAGGCTCAGCTACTCATCTATCCAGTTTGGTGACTTTAGCCATGAATACAGTAAGATGTTCTTCTAGAAAGAAAAGTTCAGGCTGGTATGCCAATGGAAAAAACACTGAATCACAGGCAACATTGCAGAATGCTGCTGGATGAAGTAGTGCTAACAGAAGCCAACAGGCAGTTTCCATTTACTTAATAAAGAACAAACACCCCTGAGGAATTACCTGTGAAAAGCATGCCAAGATATTCTCCCTCCCCACACGTACACAGTCTCCTACATTTCCTCCTGGTAGGTCCTACAGCCCTTGAATTCATAGATAATGTCAGGCGTCAGCCTCTCTGATTGCAACACCACTCAGTGGTGGTTTCAAATGTTGACCATAAAGAAAGAAGACAGAAAATGTAGAGTAACAGCACAGAGATGAAAAGTCAGTGTGCACCTAAAGATGAGACCAGAGAATAGGAGCGTTTCAGGCCAGGTTTAGAGGTAGAGACTGGCCTGGACAAAGCCAAAAAAGGCATTCACCCCCAAGGGTAGTTAGAGACCTCTTTTATATGGGGCCATAGTGAGAGGGAAAATTGCACTCCTTGCTGGAGGATTCTAATGGGCTAGGGTCTTTTGGTGCGTGATTTTAGGGGCAGAACTACCTAAGCCCTTTGTGGCCTTTTGTTCCAGGAGGGAAGGAGGAGGGGGAGAGTTTGTGTGGGGCCCTGCTAGGCCTCCAACAGGAAACATATATGTATGAAAACCTTGCTCTCTTTCAGACACCATGTTTAAATTTTCAACTCATAAATTATTTTGTTTATTTAATCTTCACAATATTATAAAGTAGGTCATGCTAGTCACATTTTATGGAAGAGAAAATTGAGGTTAAGGAATGTTTAACATGTCGCCTAGGAGGCCCACAGTCTACCTAGAGGGAGGAAGAAAGGACTTCTGAGAGAAGAAGTGATAACTCTCCCGAGGTGCACAGATAAATGGGGAAAGTGACACCATCAGCAAAGAGATCAGGAGGAAAAAATAGTTCTGAGTGTCTGCTGTGCTCTGCAACTCTTCCTCTCAAAGAAGAAGCCTAAAATCCCCTCTTCATCCATCCCATTCAAGAAAGAGGAGAGTGAAATCATCAACTGGATAGCTATCTCTTGGCAACACCAAAATTAAAGTATCTCCAGGGTTGAGGACAATGAGAAGGTCTTAGTTTTACTCAGTTCCTTCTTCAGGTTTTGTAAACAACATGTACACCCCAAGGGAAATTCAGGCTGTAACAGTAACTAGCTAAAGAGAAGCCATTTTGCTTCCAGTATGCTTTCACTTTGTCCTGTCTTAAAAGTTTAGAATTAGCCTGCTGCTTGCTTAGATAGCTGCTGGGTACTAGATTAGAAAACAACCTTGAGGAAAAACAAATCTAGAGCCCAGAATAGGCCAAGAGCAGACAGCTGATGATGAGATCCACCAGATGACCTGCTATTTCCTGATAACCATCAAACAAGTCCCGACTTCTGCAAAGCTTGCTTTTCTGCTACCAATAGCCTCTACTCCTTCCCTTTACAAGTTGCTCAGTAAGCGGAAGAGATGAAATGGTTTTTGAGACAATAGTCCACCACGGTCTCCTCAGGCTGCTAAAAAAAATAGAAAATAAAAAAATAAAGAAATGTTGAACAACTTACCGGCCGTCATACAACTAATAAATTCAAATCCAAATAAGTTTAACTCTAAAATCCATTCTCTTCTTTGTATCTTAATAAATAAATGAGTATCTGAACTTGGCTTCAATAGGGGAAGAATTTTCAAATAGAAAAAATTAGCAATAAGAAAGATCTTGATGTGCTCCACTTCTGACTGACGTCTACCAATATCTTTCTGAAGGAAACTTTTACTAAATAAATGTGTCTTTTTTTAAAAATAAGCATAACTTTTTGCTTTATCTTTAACTTGACATTCTTCTTCTTTGTTCTCCTTAATCTCAAAATGACTCAGATTTTTCAGATGGAGCTAGATTTTAACTCTAATTTTAAGTTAGGATGAAGATATTAAATGTAGCGGAAATGCAAGAGAATTTCCGGCCACAAAAATTTTCTCATGGCTTGACTTTTCTTAAAAGTAATTGATGCCAAATGAGAAAACGAAAACCTTTATAGTCCGATACTATTTGTATAACATCCATCTGTCTTAAATCTTATCCTTCGTGTTAATTTAACGATGAGAATAATAATAATAGTAACATCTGTGGGCAAACATTGAATCATAGAGAGTATTAATTAAATGAGAAATCTAGACCCAAGTAGAGTTATGGGAACCAAATGGGATAGAGTAGATACTTATGGTAGTTTCATTGCAGGGAGAAAGAGATGTTCTACACAGTACAAACCAAAGAGAAATAGGACAGTAATTGTGGTAGAGATGACAGATGATTTACGACAACCATTACATCACTTGTGTTTATGCTGACAGCCCAAGGACTGATGTAAATATTCTATTAATAACAATATTACAGCAATCATAGCAGCTACAACAACCAACACTCATTCCTTACCTTCTCTCTGTTACTCAGGAGTTGATCAGCCCAAAATAAGGACTTGACCATGTTGATTTGAAGTCAACCAATATGCAAGACCATTTTAGGTTCATTGCAGAAAATATGCAAATTTACTGTCATACGTGTTTATCATGAATGTATGACAGTGATTTGCCAGTGCATGGAGGGCCAGGAATACCAAATGGCACAGGTTTATGAAATGAGTAAGCTAAGGAATGGAAAATGGGTTCTGGCTCCATCTTCTCCCTTTTCAGAATCCAGACTGCTTTTGTCTCCCTCAGTCTCTAGTGGCTTAGAGCCGGTGGATATGAGAAGTCCAGGCCTTCTCAGTTCCTATCTAAGTTTCTATTGTTCCTCAGTGCTTTAAAGTAGTGTAAAGAGTTCTAGGGCAGCACCTTGGGGAGGTAGAAAGAGGACAAGCATTTCAGATTCTAGGTCAGATTCTATCCATTTAGCTACTATGTGGTCTTCAGCATGTAATAAAAAAAAAAAAGAAAGAAAGAAAAGAAAAGAAAAAAAGAAATCTCTTTAGACCTTAGTTTTGCTGGTAAAAAATGTAAAAATGGGCGTGGCACCTGTAGCTCAAGTGGCTAAGGCGCCAGCCACATACACCAGAGCTGGCAGGTTCGAATTCTGTCCGGGCCTGCCAAACAGCAATGACAACTACAACCAGAAAATAACCAGGCATTGTGGTATAGTAGTCTCAGCTACTTGAGAGACTGAGGCAAAAGAATCTCTTAAGCCCAAGAGTTTGAGGTTACTGTAATAATGCCACAGCACTCTACCCATGGCGACAGCTTAAGGCTCTGCCTCAAAAAAAAAAAAAAAGTAATGTATTGCAAACTCTAAACCATTATGCAAATATAAGATAATTGGTATATTCTCCCACCTTTGCAGTTGAACTTGCCAGGCTACTTATTTTACCACTTACTTTATTGTCTCTGAATTACAGAGAGCTTGATGTGTGTTTCCCTGCAGAATCTCTCCCTACTCCATACACACACACCACATGTTATTATAAGATAGGAGATGAACTGTAAAGTAGCCAGATTTCGTGTTTATTTAGCGGCTGTGTTCACATATCTGAAGTAATTGACAGAGCACAGATGCTTGTTTAGTCTAAAATTTGAGTGTACAGATAAGAGCCTTAGGATGTTCTTTTGTTATCTTGTAATCCTAAAATGTAAAAATTATAAAGGATTATTTTAACTAACATCGTCACTTTTCCAATTATTCAATTGTAGGCACAGAGAGAAACCACTAAAGACTACTGAGAACTACTACTATTTTTCTATATAATTAAATATTTACTTTGAAATTATCATAATAACATTACCCTAGTAATTGAAAAGCATGAACATATTTAAGATCACTGACATAACACTAGGGCAGCACCTGTGGCTCACTGAGTAGGGTGCTGGCCCCATATATGGAGGATAGTAGGTTCAAACCCAGCCCTGGCCAAACTGCAACAAAAAATAGCCAGGCATTGTGGTGGGTGCCTGTTGTCCCAGCTACTCGGGAGGCCGAGGCAAGAGAATCACCTAAGCCCAAGAGCTGGAGGTTGCTGTGAGATGTGACACTACGGCAACCTACCGAGGACAACAGAGTGAGACTCTGTCTCTAAAAAAAAAAAAAAAAATTGAACACTAATTTTTCTCAAATTTTTAAATAACAAGGTATTATAAGAGATACTTTGGAAAATAAGGGAGGAGTGATATAAGATATACAGTATGACCTCAACAATGTGCAAACCGTTAAAGAGA
>CAUYQV010041793.1:0-15888 GCA_963574575.1 Galagoides demidoff
GCTGCAGAGGCCCAATCTATCAAGATTAGTAGAGAGGGGAAGAGGGGGATATGGGAGGAGGGTGGGTATTTGGGAGGATCTCACCTAATGTGCATGATGCAATGGTACATTTCCAAACTATTAAGAAATGAGTATAATTGTGATGAATGTGTTACTTCAATATAGACATTTCACATTGTATATCAAAGCAGTACCCTGAACCCCATAAATGGATCAATGCACAAAGTTATGATTTAATAAAAAATAATAATTTATTTTAAAAAAAAGGAAAAAAGAATGGAAGAGAGAGTCTTTACAATCAGATTGTCCTGGGTGTGAGTCCTTGAATTATTCTTCCATAAAGACCTACCCTTGAGAACTTTAACCTTCCTGGGCCTCTTGGAACTTCTCTTTAAAATGGGAATAGATTAGATGAGCTTTAGTACCATGTACACAATGAAAGTTTCCTTAATGGTGGTGGATGATCTTATTCTATAGCCAAATAGTGATTGTATTACTGCTGAGGTGGCCACATCCACTCCAGTTACAGACAATACCAACATTTCATGATAAAACCCACACTGTCATCTGGAACATTTTTCTTTGTAACTGAATTTCATGTGGTTTTGCTGAACTTTTCATGTGTATGCCCAATAACTCCACACTCTAAATGCTGAGAATGGAAATAAACACCACATTCTCTAACAAAAGATGAGAAAAAAAGGTTTCAGTTGTTTGCTTTTGGAAAGGCCTGTGGTGAATTTTAAAATATAGCAAATCATTTTCAGTGGGAGACTCCGAAGTGAAATTGCAATGATTACTTGCTCAGTGAGTTAAATATCAATTGATTGTTTTTGTAACCAGCCTCTAATTGATCAAAAATTATGGGTTTCAATATAAGAAGGGGATATGATCTCTCTAGCTCTAAGTTGTGTTAATTTGGTCCACGTGGGAGACGAGGGAATTAGTAATTCCATGGACAAAGAGTCTGCTTCTGGAAGCCAGCTCCAGAAGTTGCAAAGGAATAAATCTGGGCAAACAGGAGATTTATGAAAGGAGATATTATTTTCTTTTGAAGGGTAAATAGGAAGATTATGTTCTTCTATCGTCACAGTATATACTAAGAGATTTTTTAGCGCTGTTCTCAATACAAAATTTTGGACCAAAACCACAGAACAAAGATTAGTGGTATGCAATTTGCATGTTATACCAGCTTCAAGAGCTTGGAAAGGTCACTTCATTTTTGCAACCCTCAGTTTCCTTAGACCTAAAAGTGGTTTCATAACACATTAATAAGCAGCGTTTAACAATTGCTTACTTTGTACCAGAAAGTATATGCATCACTTAGGTAATTCTCATAACCCAATGAGACAGATTGTTTTCACCCTCATTTTAGGCATTTCAGTCCCACCTTTGATGTTCTTCCAGCAGCTGGTTTGACTTCCAGAGGCTGTATGGGAAACAGAATTACTTAGTCCCGAAGGGATCGTAGGGACCACAGACGATCATGTCTTCCCATTTAAGTGCATGTCACCTTCCCGTAGCCTCATTTTGGTGCATCTAGTGGAAGAACTTTGCATTCCAGGCCTTTGCATTTTTGTTTTGCTATTTGTGCTGAGATACTTTATCTTTGACTTGGATAATAGCCATGGTGCGATTTCTTTCCAATGTGTACACAATCAATAGAGGAGCTGAAGTTTAGAGGCTGTAGCCTCCATCTCAAATTCTGCTACCTTCTCCCTGCAGTTCAAGGGTTTACCTTTTAACTTACAAATTGAGAAGCCTGTTTCCCTTAATTACTAAAGAGATCTAGTGTAATAAATTCCATTTTCTAGAAATTCCATCTTCTATTTTAGAAGCTGGGATACCAAAAGGCGTTGGCTCTTACAGTTATTTCTATACCATCACCTTCATCGTGCATGTTTGAATATATGTTGAGCATCTTTTCATTCATACATCCTATATTTATGATGTGCCTGTCAGTAAATAGGGCAGGATCTGGAGCTTATAAGAATTAGCAACACTAACTGTAATAGTAGTAGTAATAGAGATAATTGCTAACATCAGTTGAGCTCTTGTGGTGATTGAAACTAGGCTCAGTTTTTGATACAAATTATCCAGTTTAATTTAATCCCCATAATGACCCTCTGAGGTCCTGCTATTTATCACCTCCATCTTACAGATGAGAAAACTGAGGCTCTGAGAGGGGATGTGATGTGTCCTGCTTATCACACACACAAGCTCTTGTTGTTTCCTTTTCTCAGTGATCCCCTGAGAGTCCTGATCCATTTTTAATTGTTTCTCACTTGCCTTTCTCTCCTGTGCCCAGGTGCACCCAGGGTCTTTCCCCTCCCCTCCATACAATGTTTTGTATCCTCTCCTCCTCCCTTGTTACTCTCCCCTATCAGGGATTCTTCATCTTCAAATCTATTTTAGTCCTAGGTGGATGGGCCAGAAAAAGAGCTTGAGCATCCCTCTGGATATCTTTGACCAGGCCAAAGGGCATCCTCCACCCAAATGTCTGGTTCATTTTTTAATGTTTTGACTGCTCTTTCTCCTCTGTCCACCCCCTTCCTTCCATCTCTCTCCTAGTCATTATCTCCATTATCTCTGTTCTCAAGTGAGGGCCTTGGCTTGTGCTCCTCAGTTGATGTCCCCACTCCTGCTGCTGCTCACCTGAGAAGACTTCAGTCCCCCTCTTCAACTGTTAGAGCATATCTATCCTTTAACACCTGCCTGCAATTTCAATGCCTTCTAGATTTTTCCTGGTTCTCCAATTTGGGTTCAATTTCTTTGAATCTTTAGGGCATTTTCCCCACATGTGACACCTCATAATAATAGTAGTGATGATGACAAAGAGAAGAAGGAGGAGTAGAGAGGGAGCAGGGGAGGATGAGGGGAAAGAAAAGGAGGAGAAGGAGGAAGAAAGGGAAGGAGTAGGGGGAAAAGAGGGAAAGAAGAACGAAAAGAAAAAGGAGAAGCAGGAGGGTGTGGAAAGGGTGTGGAGAAAGAGAAAAAGAAGGCAAGAAGAAGGAGGAGGTGGAAGAGGAAGAGGAGGAAGGAAAGACCTATGACATGCCATGCGCATCACATGCATTATCTCCCTACTCTTCGCAAATGCCGCAGGGGTTACGTAATGCCATCACATGTTACAGATGAGACATTAAGGTTGGAGAGCCCAGGAGTATGTCCATGTCCTACCCTGTTGGCAGACAGTCCTCTCTGACTATAGGAACTGGAATGTCTTTACCTTGGGGTCCCCTCAATGTCTCTCACAATGCCACGCATCATGAAATTATCAATGCATATTTTTTAATTGAGTGGAGCAGAGGTAATTAACCAATTAACTAATGAGTGCTATACCGAGGATACCTAAGAGCGGGAGTTGTTGTCCATGTTTTTTTTCCTGATCTTTCTCAATGGACTTTTCTGGTTTGGCAGAGATGATGCCACATGTTCATACAGGAAGACCACAAGTCTCACATCTGGTTTGAGTAAGGTCATGTGATATATTCTGCCTGATGGAATATGGGTACCTGTGATGTGCACCATTCTCAGGCCTGGCTTTGTACTCTCCTCTGCATCCCTCTCTCCCTTCGGCCTATTCTCTCTCTTTCTGAATGTGTAGTATCTGGCAGAGAACCCTATGGTCTAGAAGAAGGCTGGATCCTTGACTAACTGCATGCAGCTGATGTCCCCTTGCCAGCCCTCTCAACCAACCTGCACAGGACTTGGCATGAAAGAGAAATATCTTTTATTATGTGAAAAAGTACAGATTTCAGGGTTGTTATAGGCAATCTGTTGCCATGACTTGTTCTGATTAATAATATACTTGATGTGGAATCCAGGTATGTAGGAAGGCAAGGCTGCTGGCGTAAATCTAGTTTTGAATGAAGCTTCCTAGACCCCAAGTGTGGCCAAGGTGGCTGGGTGTCAGTATTCTTGAAGCGGTAATCAGCTTATTGTGGCTTTGCAAAGGATGTCTGTCTTACTATCTCAGCTCCTGACTTAGGTTAGAGGTCCAACGGAAGATTTTCCAAATGCCCTACTTAGTGGCATAATAGTTTTTTCAGATAAAGAAACAACAACAACAGCAACAAAGCAACAAAAGACTCATTTAAGGCTTTTTCCCTGGTTTGTTATTCTGCCCTTGTCTTCCCATATTAGATCTTTTTCTTTCCAAACTGTTTATGATGCTAGAAAATTCTCTATGGCTTCCCTGGATGGCTCCAATATCTAAAGATGTCCCTCACCTCTGGATTTATTACTGGGCCTCTCTGAGTGGGGTCAAAGGGCATCCCGAGCCCCATATTCTAGGCCTCCTCCTTCCCTTATGTGCGCCATAACTCTCCTTTGCCATTTATTGACATTTGAGACACTTGATGTATGACTGCCTTTCTTTCCCTCCCCCCTCTGTACCCATGTCTTGGTTTCCAGGGACAGTGGGAATATATTATTTCAAGAGTGAGGACAGGGCCAACTTATGTAGGATCTGTGAGTGAATTACTGGATAGAATTTTGCATAGGTTGACGTTACCTTTCAGACTTGAGGTTCAACATAGCGTTGAATGCATCATTTAGACTCTAGATCCAGTGACTTAAGACCAGCATTAGGAATGAGTTGAAGATCCACATTGTGCTACTTTCTTACTCTTGGTTTGCTTGTTTATCCACGTCTGAGGCAGGTGCCATCTCTGCGTTATGAGGAACCAAGACTCAGAGATTAATTGATCATGATCAGGGTAAAACTGAAAATGGAGTAAGGCATTTGGTTCTTTCTCCTGCATGATGGTAAGCTTCCCCCTTTGATAAAAGACTATTTCTCAAAAAAAAAAAATAGTGTTTATGTAAAGCACAAATTAGGAAATGCTTTGAAAGCAGATTAGGTCTGAGATATCTTAGTTCCTTAGAAAATCTGTTTGGCCTCCTTGCCCACAGTGACTGCAAGCCCACACTGCTTGGGGGACTTCTTCCTGAATGCTGGCCCTGCTCGTGGGAGGTCACAGACTGGGTCAGCTGCACGCCAGACAAGAAGGGGCTGCTGTGGACTCATGGGCCTTGAAGACTTTGACTTTTTTTATTCTGTTTTCAAATCAACCTTTAATTCTACAAAATGACTTAGAATATTGACTTTAAAAATCATTGGCTCCTGGGCTTTAGGGAGCTGTGATGATATCGGGGACAGAATAGCTTAGCTCTGTGGTTGCCAAACTCTGATCTTTGGAGGGTGCCTGTTCAAGATGGATTTTCTATGGTACAGAGTAAATGAGGAAAAAAAAGGGCGATAGTGAGTTTTCTTAATAAAGCTATCTGTATTTAGTTTAAAGGCTGGCCCTTTATTTTAAGATTATAAATTTTTTTTTTTTACTTTTTTTTGGATGGCAAATGATATTGAGGATAGATTTTCCTTTTTAATCCCTTAATTAGTAAAATGGAAATTTAAAAACTCTCTATAAACTTAAGGAAGAGCATAGAGTATAATACTCAATATATACAAATAACAAAAGATGAATACAAGTCATGTCGAGCACCTCTTTTAATTGCAGAAGTCCAATGTGACTTGAGTATTAAACAAACTTAATACAGTTTTTTTCTTTCTTAAAATGCTCATAGATTTTTTTTGGCACCCTTTGTATGTATGTGTGTGTATACACACACACACACACACAGAGTCATGCATTAGATAACATTGCAGGTCAGTGACAGACTGCTTATGTGACAGTGCTCCCAGAAGATTATAATACTGTATTTTTACTGTACCTCTTCTATGTCTAGATAGGTTTCAATACAAATACTCACCATTGTGTTACAGTTGCCTATGGCGCAACAGATATATATAGCCCAGGGGTGTGGGATTTGTGTAAGTTTACCCTTTGAAGTTCAAACAAAGATGAAATGGCCTAACAATGCATTTCTCAGAATGTACCCTTGTTGTTAAGCTATGTATGAGTATGACTTTCTCTGTGTGTGTGCACGCATACACACAGAACTGGCCCATGCAATCGAAAGTTTGGAAACTCTTACTTCAGCAGACATCTTTCCAGACATAGTAATCTTTGCCATTTGTGGAGGGGGTTTTCTTCTGATATGTTATCATTCTTAGGCAATCTGTCTTTATTTTATCTGAGCAAAATAAAAATTTTATCTTCAGTTTCATATGAATCGATTCATGCGTGGAAGAGCTTTGGAATCCTTTGGCTATAGTGACTTAAGATCTCTCTCTCTCTCTCTCTCTGTGTTTTAGGGGACCAGAGCTGACCTTTTAAGGTTAGGTCATAGAAACTGACTACGGCAGTTTTTTAACACATAGGAACAAATAAGTTTTTTGACTGTTGTGTACGGTTGATATTGGATCAATTTTATTTTTATACCTAATACAATATCTTAGTAAGGTAATTAATAAAGTATTAGATAAGAAAGCAACATTTAGGGCCTTTATTAAATTTATAAAGCACCAACAGTTGACAATAAATGAGGTCAGATACATTGAGTTAAATTCTATTTATTTCTAAATTATATATATATTGTTATTTAAATAAAAGACTTAAGAATAAATGTTAAGAATTGGTGGATTTATAATCAAGAAGGCACTGATCAATCCCCTGCTGAGTGCTGGAAATCTGAATAATAAAGTTAAGTTGGGGAGCTAGATTCCATGATCACTCACCGTTGTTAAAATAAAACATCACTAATGTGTACTGCTTTAAAGCTCATGTTGGTCCTTCTCTGTGACATACAGGGATAATCGGGAGCATTTTGGTCTTTATTTATTGGGGCTGCATAATCTAATTATCTCTCATTAGTCTAGAGCTGATTATTTCATTTATCTTTGTAAATGTGACAACAAAAGGCTCACTTTAATTAAGCAGATCAGCAATTAGCTCTTGTTTTATAGGAGTTTTAAACATCCCTGTACTAATAGCAGGCAGCATGATTATAATCAGAAGCCTAGGGAAGAATAGTGGCAGAGGACAGGTTGATTTAGAGCCCCATTTAAGTGAAAGCTGTGTTGGCAAAGTGGCTCTCCAATGACCGAGGTCCGGAAAGGGCTAGCCAAACCAGAGGACAGACTTGAGAGGGCCAGGCCAAGACCTTCTCACCTCCATTATGATATAGGCAGTGGCTTCACTTTTTTTGTAAAGAAAAAAAATTACTCATTTGCAATAATAGCTGTTGTTATTTATCAATCACCTATTATACCCAAGGCTTTGCATCTGTTACTTTAGCTGTATTAATCCTTTTAAAACTTCACAATAGTTCTTTGAGGTAGGGATTATTAATTTATCCCCATCTCACAGATGAGCCAAACTGAGGGTCAGAGAGATTAAGTCACTTGTCCATGTTGGCACAGCTAAGGATTAGAATCCTCATCTCATTTTGCTACTTTGTAACTTGGTTTCTTTCATTGCCCTCCTTGCTCCATGCCTTCCTCTTTTTCCCTCTCCCCTTTCCCTCCCTTTTTCCTCTCTTCTTTTATTCATCTCCCTGTGATATTACAGGTGCTGTACATGGAGCTGGAGATAGTAAGATAAGCAAGACAAGGCCAGGACTCTTGAGAAATGAGAAACACACAGGAGCTGCATAATTACAGAGCAATGGAGACAGACACAGGGGCTGCATAACCATTGCAGTGCCTGAGACACAGCTAACGAGGACAAAGCTAGATGGACAGGGCACACATCTGGCTGCTAACTCAGTATTTATTAGACTGGACTGGCCTGGCCCCTGTCATTGTCACACATTGTGTTTCTCTTCTTTTATTTAACTAAGAGCTGCATCTAACTGCCCAGAACTCTGGTTACACTGTAACATTTAACATAAATGGGGCTTACTTTCATACAGAAGTCTGGCATAGTCTGTCATATGCTAACTTGCTAACTAGTCTCATTTAGTTCATCAAGAATAGTTGGAGGTGAATAGGTATTTTTTCAGAAAAAGAGAGGAGAGAAGACAATGGGAAAATGAAAGGAGGCATGAATGGAAAGAGAGGGAGCTTTGTTTGTAAACAAGACAGAGAGAGAGACAGAGAAGAGAGAGAGAGAGAGAAGAGAGAGAGAGACATATAAAGGATTGGAGGATGGCTCCTGCCCTCCTGGGAGATGGGCCAGTGACCACGCAGCAGAGCCAGGACAGCTGCTCAGCTGAGTGATCAGGCTGATAGGCTGGGTCTCTTGGCAGATCCTCATAAGGTCTCACATCTCCATGGAGACCCGGACAGGATCGCCACCTCTATCCATACCTGTCACCTCGAACCACCTAGTACTAAGATGATCAAAACAGCAGTTAATATTTTTAACTAGTTTGTTTTTGAGTATTTGCTTTTGTGCTAGACCCTGTGGAAAACATTTCATATAGATGATCTAATTTTATTTTTACAGTTTTATTGTGCAGAAAGTTTCATTATCTTCATTGCATAGATGAGAAAACTGAGGCACCTGCAGGTAAACAAACTTACCTGGATTCACACAGTCGTGGAGCCTAGACTTGAGCCTATGATCTTAACACCACGTGATCACTACCATCTTCTTTTTTGGACTTCTGACCTGCCAAAGGCATCTGGCCTTCAGAAATGATGAAAAAAATTTAATTTATTGCTTCTGAAACTTTTCTCTATATGTTTAATGAGCTGCACTTTGGAGACTCTTACTGTGGCAATTGGGAGCTACTAAGGATGTAGACTAAGGTATGACAGAATGAAATCTGTGTCTTGGGATGTGCAGGGGATAATTTGGAAAGAAACAACCCTGGAGTTAGGGATGTTGGTTAGGATGGTATTGCAACGGTGCAATCGCAAGAGGATGCAAGCTGGTTGGCAATGGGAATTGGGAAAAAAGGCACAGGTGTGAGAAAAATTACAGAGAATGATTGATAAGTTTCAGTGGCTCATAGTCACAGGAGGAAAAGATGAGGGACCAATAAAAGTTCCCTGTGCTTTGAATTCTGTGTGACTAACAGAAATACAGAAGTCAGATGCTATTGAGTAGATGAACTACAAAAGATGTTGAGCATGG
Source organism: Galagoides demidoff (assembly GCA_963574575.1). Lineage (NCBI taxonomy): Eukaryota > Metazoa > Chordata > Mammalia > Primates > Galagidae > Galagoides > Galagoides demidoff. The sequence continues at coordinate 8,991 of CAUYQV010041793.1, forward strand.
TGACAAGTCTTTGGTGACCTAAGAACCATGGATTGAATGGGGGATGGAAACAAATTCAGAGAGGATTAAGGCGAGACTGGATGGTGGGAAGGAGCTGGAAAGCATGTAAGACAGGTCTCAGGCTAGGGAGATACAAGTCCATTTCAAGACAGGGAGTAGTGCGATATTTTCTTCAGCCTGAGGGAGGACCTTGTAGGCAGTAACCATCCTCCTCTCCTCCTGCTCATGAGACTGGCCAGTAATGTGGGGGCCTCATTTGCTTTATGCATCTCTGCATTCCTAGAACCCAGAGCAGTGTCTGGAGCAGGGCAGGTGCTCAGTAAGTAATTATCAACTGACTGAATAATTAATAAGAGAGAAACTGAGGCCCAAAATGCTGGCTTCAGAATGACCTCTGTTGGCAGAATCCCAAAGCAAGGGCTGTAAAGATCTGATAGGGCAGCTGGGGATAGGCAAGACCAGAAGACTGAAGCTGAAGGTCAAGGTGAGGTAAATTTATCATTAAGTCTGAGAGGGTCAGCATTGCAAAGGAGGGTGAGCAGTGCAAGCAAGGGCTGGAGATCTGTGAAACTGGTACAAGAGCATTGTTGAGAAAGGGACCCCTGTACCTAAAACATTACTTATTGGATGCCTAGGAGTTGGTATGTGGATAAGGTGAAACAAGAAGCAAAGGAAAGGCTTGACGCCTGTGGCTCAATCGGCTAAGGCGCCAGCCACGTACACCTAAGGTGGCGGGTTCGAATCCCCAGCCCGGGCCTGCCAAACGACAATGATGGCTGCAACCAAAAAATGTCCGGGCATTGTGGCGGGCGCCTGTGGTCCCAGCTACTTGGGAGGCGGAGGCAGGAGACTCGCTTGAGCCCAGGAGTTGGAGGTTGCTGTGATGCCATGGCACTCTACCCAGGGGGATAGCTTGAGGCTCCGTCTCTCAAAAAAAAAAAAAAAAAAGAAGCAAAGGAGAAACTATATATATATATATATATATATATATATATATATAAACCATCCTCCTCTCCTCCTGCTCATGAGGGGAGACTATCTATCTATCTATCTATCTAGTCTCTCCTTTGCTGAGACAGAGAGAGAGAGAGACAGAGAGACAGAGAGAACACTATCACCACCCATCTTCCCCACTGAGACCCGTGGAGAAAAAGTGTTGGTGGGGTTGGAGTGTGGGGGATTGGATGGTACTGTTGGGCAGTGGATTCTTGGCCCACCTTAGGAAATAATAATTTAACATATTTCTTACAATTCCAAGTAGGGTTTGATGTAGAACTGGGTGGGGCCATTCTGACGTTCCCTGAGTGACCAAGAGACCTGGGCTTTGACTGTCTAAGGAAGTCTGATGACAAATTAAGAAGGTCTCAACTAAGGTGCCATCTGCTGGGGAGGCTCAGACCATGGGTACCCCTTACCAATACAGTAGTTATATGTTAATTTAAAGGCACAGATTTGGGTACATCAGAGAGGAAGTCAGGAAAGTAGAAGGGAGTTAAAGTTATAGCTGGAGAGAGAATAATTGAAGATGCAAGACCATGGAGTCTCAGAGTGTCACATTTGGAAGGGATCTTCATCTTCTATCTTGTACACAAATACCAATAAAATATTTTAGAAAAATAGTCATATAAGAGCTGGGAAGAAACAGAGTCAGAAAACAGCATTCTTCCCAATCTAGGGAAGAAACAGCTGTGTCTCTGAACAAGCATGGTGGGAGAGAGGATAGGGAGGTACACAGAAGTTATTTCGAAGCAAAGAGCAAGAATATCAGGGTTTTGACCACAAAGTAGAAGTACTAGCACTTCCCAGTATCAATGGACTGCCCTGCTCCTCTGCACAGGGAGATGGAATAGCATGAAGGACAGACTTGCCCTCACTTCAAACCACCTCGGATAGTATGCAACACAGAGAAGTGGCCTTGCTGCTGGCAACAGCTAAACCAAGGGGCCCTCATTCTGAAACGCAAACTTGAAAGGAGAGAAAATTCTGATCAGAAACCCTTTTCCATCTCTTGAACAAAAGAGAAAGTTATGGGAACACCCCATGAAACAGCATCTCTCCCTAAGTACAAAAATAGATAAAAGTTTATAAATATATAAAAAAGTTTATATATATTTGTCTTTCTATGTCCACACACACAGAAACACACACACACATATATATGGTTGAACAAATTAGTTCATGAACTCATCCTAGAAAAATACTACATACCTCATGGCTGAACATCACTAAAAGTCATCTTTGGTTCTGATGGTCCTTCTAGAAAAGGAGTACCAAAATTTCTCTGAAGGGTGGACTGGGCACTGGTATCAGTTCATGACTTCCCAAGGGGAGTGCTTCAAAGGTGACCAGGGTGATATTCAGGAATGAGGTATGTGGTGCCTTTTCTAGGAAGAGTTTGCAAACTTAGTTATCCAACCTCATACACACACACACACACACACATACTCACACACATATATAGTCTGGTTAATTCTGACATTCATACACAAACACCAAAAAAAGGAAGAGAAAAAAAGAGAAGTTAAGCAAATATACACAGTAATCCTGAGGTGGATTCAAATCTCTGTACCAAACCTAAACACATGGGTGGTACAGGGACTGCTTTTATGCCCCTGCCAAAATTCAGACAGAAAGCTACACTTAGAGTCTTCATAAAATGGATAGAAGTAGATAAGTACTCAGATGTGTTAAGGAAAATGGTCCCCCAGACCAGAAGACTTCCAGTTATCTAATTGAGGAGAGGAATCAATGCAAAGAGTGAATGTGTTGATGGGGTAGGTGTGGGGTGGACCATGATGTTGGAAGTACCAATATGTGCTCTGTGCCAGGAGGTAGGTGTTTTGATTCATCCTCACAACAACCCTGTGAAGCCATGCAGAGATTTCAGATAAGGTTCTAAGTGGTTAAAGAGCTTGCATGAGGTCATAGGCTTCAAACTGGAGGGACAACATTCAACACCTCCGTCTTCTGTCCTTAGAGTTCATGCTCTTTCCTCCTCACCGAGCTGCTGGATGGCTCTCTCTGTGCCTGTGTCCTGGCCTCAAGGGATTTGGGAACTGACACTTTAAAAATGCCTCTGGCTTTTCCAACATGCTTTTGTTCATTGGGTTACTTCTTTTTTCCAGTTTAGTTTTTCTATTTAATTGGTTTTAGCTTTGGGATTTTTTTTTTATAAAACTAGTTATTCTTCCTATCTTGCTTAAGAAATCATGTTCCATGTGATATTTTCTGACCTTACTCTGGGGTGGGGGAATAATACAGTATTTTACACAGAAATGAATTGTGGTGTCGTAGGTAAATGTGTGGAAGCTCATAAATCAACAGTGACCCCCAGGGACCATGGAGGGCCTCCTGGTCCAGGCCAGTGCTCTTTAGACCTCTTTATGCTAATAAAACAGAGATTTCTCTAGGAAGGGCTCCACCTTTGCAAATGACACTCCTAATAAGCTTGGAGCAGTGTTGCAGTAATAGACTGTTTACCTGCTGGTAATTGGTAATATAGCCAGTGTAAAGGGGCTAACGGTCCATCTTTTCCATTTGGGGAATTAAGAAGTAGAATTTTGTCCAAATGAACTGCATTTGTCTGTGGAAGGCTCTGGACAATGCCAAGGACAGGGCATTTGTCTTCCAAGGGTATCCTTGCTGAAAATACAGATGTGTGAAGACATACAGGGCTGTTTATTTCCGGATTTCTGTACAAGTTACGGAATTTCTGTGAAAAGACTTTGTTATTTATTTATTTGGTCATCTTGGTAAGTGGGAAATGGGGCACTATATCATACAGCAAAGAATATATTATCCTGATTCCTTATAATTATGACATGGAGCAAAGAATGCTGATGGAAGACTAGCATGATCTCTCGAAACTGGCTTATTTTAGTCTACATAGAGTTAGTGTGAATATATTGTTATAGGTCCTGGGGCTGAGGAGGGCAGGAAAAGAAAACACAGTGAAGGATTACAGAGACATTAAAATAACTATAAAACTATAGAAATGAGGAATACATATATGATGTGTACACAGTGGAAAGAAAAGAAGGACACACAATTGTGTGTGTTCTCTGATGAGGTGTACGTGAAGTAGGTGTGTAAGTGGACAAATACTGAGAAGCAATATGTAAACATGAAAATACTTGGCAGAATGTGGTTTGTAAGTCAATGGAAAGGCGCAAGGGGTATTTGCATCAGATTCACTTTGGGCAATGGTACTCAGTGTATAGGGTAATTTGTTAACCTACTGGTGAGAGAGAACAATTGTATTTTTCTAGTCAGAAAATCTTGGTCTTAATTCATTCTAACAGTAGGATTCCTCTAGACCAATGTAATCACAGAATGAAGAAGTAGTTCAGGGTTTTAAGAACTCAGGAAAGGGAGCATTTCTTACTGCTTGGGCCTCATAAAATGTTTTTCCTGAGAGGAGGAATAGAATTCACATATAGTCCTGACATAGACTGAATTTTGCCAGGTGGAGATGGAGCTGAAGTTATTTCAAACACAGGAAGAGTACCGGAGGCCCTGTGTAGGAAGAGTGCCCTGTATAAAACTGTACATTGATGATAATAAAATACTTGGTTTGGCTGAAGGCTGGGCATAATAGAGAATTGAAAACGATTTTTAAAAGGTAAATTGGGGGGCATATTATATATGGAAAGCCTTGAATGTCTCACTAAGGACTATATAGCCCCCTACTTTAATCTCCCTGTTTTAGTATAAATCTGTGTCTTATCTCAAAATGCAAATTGCTGAATGTCCTCATCACCTAGAAAGTCAAGTCCTAAGTGCATAAACTGTGGCCTGGCATTAAGCAAAGACATTGTATTATCTCATTCTCTTCACCGGGGTCCTAACAGTACCATTTTGGGCAAGTCTCTTGCCCTGAGGCTGATCTTGCTTTTCCAGTGGAGGATAGTGCTATTCCATTCTTCTGAGACACAACAAGCCCTCCATAAGCCTTGCAGATGCAGCATCTGTTGGAAATGCCTCTTTCTCTTTATCAGTTCAAGTATCACCTATCCTTTGACTCAAGTTCAAACTCCTATTCTTCCCAAATCTTCTTGCTCTCACCTCCTCTGTGTTATCTTCTTTGAATTCCACTTTAAAAAATTTTTATTATCATTATTTTTTATTAAATCATAGCTGTGTACATTAATACAGTCATGGGGTACAGTGTGCTATTTTTATATACAATTTGAAATATTTTCATCAAACTGGTTAACATAGCCTTCATGTCATTTTTTCTTAGTTATTGTGTTAAGACATTTATATTCTCCATTTAGAAGGATTCACATGTACCCTTATAAGATGAACCATAGGTGTGATCCCACCAATCACCCTCCCTCCACCCATCCTTCCCCACTCCCCTCCCTTTCCCCTTTCCCTGTATTCTTGGGCTATAATTGGGTTATAGCTTTCCTATGAAAGCTATAAATTGGTTTCATAGTAGGGCTGAGTACATTGGATACTTTTTCTTCCATTCTTGAGATACTTTGCTAAGAATAATATTTTCCAGCTCCATCCATGTAAACATGAAGGAGGTAAAGACTCCATTCTTCTTTAGGGCTGCATAATATTCCATGGTATACGCATATCACAATTTATTGATCCATTCATGAGTTGATGGGCACTTGGGCTTCTTCTGTAACCTAGCAATTATGAATTGGGCTGCAATAAACATTCTGGTACAAATATCTTTGTTGTAGTGTGATTTTTGGTCTTCTGGAAATATACACCATACACCTAGTAGAAGAATTGTTGGATCAAATGGCAGGTCTATTTTTAGTTCTCTAAGTGTTCTCCAGACATCTTTCCAAAAGGAACGTATTAGTTTGCATTCCCACCAGCAGTGTAGAAGTGTTCCCTTTTCTCCACATCCACGCCAATATCTCTGGTTTTGGGATTTTGTGATATGGGCTAATCTTACTAGTGTTAGATGAAATCTCAAGGTAGTTTTGATTTGCATTTCTCTGATGATTAAGGATGATGAGCATTTTTTTCATATATCTGTAGGCCACGTGCCTGTCTTCTTCAGAGAAGTTTCTCTTCAAGTCCCTTGACCATCCTGAGATGGGATTACTTGTTCTTTTCTTGCTAATACACTTGAGTTCTCTGTGAATTCTGGTTATTAAACCTTTGTCAGAGATGTAACCTGCAAATATCTCCCCCCATTCTGAGGGCTGTCTGCTTGCTTTACTTACTGTGTTCTTGGCTGTGCAGAAGTTTTTTAGTTTGATCAGGTCCCAGTAGTGTATTTTTGATGTTGCTTCAATTGCCCAGGGGGTCCTCCTCATAAAATTTCGCCCAGGCTGATTTCTTCAAGTGTTTTCCCTACACTTTCTTCTAGTATTTTTATAGTTTCATGTCTTAAGTTTAAGTCTTTAATCCAGTGAGAGTCTATCTTAGTTAATGGCAAAAGGTGTGGGTCCAGTTTCAGTCTTCTGCAGGTTGCCAACCAGTTTTCTCAGCACCATTTATTGAATAGGGAATATTTCCCCCACTGAATGTTTTTAATTGATTTGTCAAAGATCAGATAATGGTAACTAGCTGGGTTTAACTCTTGGTTCTCTATTGTGTTCCATACATCTACCTCTCTGTTTTTGTGCCAGTACCATGCTGTTTTGATCACTATTGATTTATAATATAGTCTGATGTCTGGTAGTGTGATCCCCCTTGCTTTGTTTTTGTTTCTGAGTATTGTCTTGGCTATTCGAGGTTTTTTCTGATTCCATATAAAATGAAGTATAATTTTTTTGGGTCTTTAAAGTATGACAGTGGAGCTTTAATAGGGATTGCATTAAAATTATATATTGCTTTGGGTAGTATAGACATTTTAACAATGTTGATTCTTCCCAGCCATGAGCATGGTATGTTTTTCCATTTGTTAACATTTTCAGCTATTTCT
>CAUYQV010041797.1:0-39549 GCA_963574575.1 Galagoides demidoff
GTGCGGAGAGAGAACATTGACCTGAGCTGGGGCAAGACTGCTCACTGACAGTCACACGTGGGGGCAGTGAGAAGCCTTAAATTGCAGTGAAAATTCAACTTGTATCTCTCTGTCCACAATCTCTGGACAGAGCAAGTGGTATATCGGTAAAAGGGAGTGATACTCGTGAGCATTCAGATATGGAAATAAAGGAAAATGTGAAATTCCCGGAGAAGACTGTGGAGGAGAGAAGCTCTGAAACTGGGCCTTGAATTCTACCTCCCAGGTGGTGGGTCGGGTAAGACAAATGCTCCCATTTCTCCAAAAACTAGAAAATGATTTTCCATAATGTTTCGGAAGGCCTGGGAACCCACAGGGCAAAACGTGTCTCTGTGGCCAATCCCATCTGTGTTACATACACAGCACACATGTGAGAAAATATTAACGTCTCATGTACAAATAGCCTCGTTTAAATCACAGAGAAGGATGCTAGATTCAAATTCATTTTTAAGATAATATGTAAGAAAAAGAAAAATCTACACCAACAAAAATTCTGTATCAGATAATGTTCATAGCTTTATTTCTAAGCTCTGTTCCTAGTAACCCAACACTTAAAATTTCCTAGGTCTTCATCCGTAGAGTAATAATTAAGTACATTCATATTTATCCAGTAGAATTCTATTCAGCAATTTAAAGAAATTAGCACGGATGAATCTCAAAATCATTATTCTAAGTGAATTGAACCAAAATTAAAAACACATGCCATATTATTCTTTTCAGATAACTCTCTTGGACAAGACAAGCTAGTTTGAAGTGATGGAACGCAAAGCAGTGATTGTTTTCTTGGTGCAGGTACAACTGGGTTGCCCAGGAGGGAGGGAGGAACAGACAGGAGGGAGGGAGGAAGGTTCTGTGTGTTGATAAGGTTACGAGCCCCATTTGCTAAAACTGATCTCACTGTGCCTGAAGATTGTGCATTTGGCTTCCTGAGAATTTTACACATTAAGAAAGAGAGAGAGAGACATGAAGAATCCTTTGGTGGAGAGGACCACCCCAGCCCACGCTCTGTGGAGCCCTCGTTCTAGGGCAGGTGATCAGGGGAGAGAGACAGAAAACCAGAGAGAGGCCGGTGTTACGAAGATTGTCTGTGCCTGTTCAGAAACATTAAGTAAATGGAATAATACAGGGTGGCTTTTGCATGCTGGCTTCTTTTGCTGAAAGATTTGCTCTATTTACTGCTAGTTATTATTCCACTCTATCAATATGTAAACTGTAATTTGGCTACTCATTCTCCTAAAATTATGTTAATATTTATGTTGTTTCCAGGTTTTTTTTGTTTTTATTTTTATTTTGCTTTTGATACTATAAATATACGATGCATACAGCGAACATTATTGCAGACCTTTTTTCATTTCTTTTGGGCAAATACCTGTAAGTGGAGTACATGAGTTCCACGGACGCGTATATATAACTTCATCTGTGCCCCATCTCCCATCAGGCAGCAATGTCTGTGTGGTCCAGACGTTCTGCTTCCTTGTCCTCATTTGATATCAGTATCGTGACTTACCTCTGCCGTGTAAGTGTGGTAGTACTTCACTGTGGTTTTAACTTGAAATTTTCTGATGATTAATGATATTGAGCACCTTTAACTTGCTTGTTGGCGATTTATATATCTATTTTGTGAGGTAAGTACTCAAGTCTTTTCTCCAGTTTTTGTCTAATTATTTTTATGTATGATTAGAAAGATTTCCTTATAGGGTGGCACCTGTGGCTCAAAAGAGTAGGGCACCGGCCCCATATGCCAGAGGTGGCAGGTTCAAACCTAGCCCCAGCCAAAAAAAGAAAAGAAAAGAAAGATTTCTTTATGCATTATAGGTAAAAATCTCTCTGTCTGTCTGTCTCTCTCTCTCTCTCATTTGTGGCTTTTATGATCACTTTTTTGCAGGGTCTTTTGATAAGCAAGAATGTTCAGTTATGATGAACCTAAACTCATCTATCTTAGTTTTATATGTTTCAAGCTTTTGTTCTGTCCTGTTTATTCAAAAAAACTGTGCTGAATTAAAAGCTGTGAAAATAGTTTTCAGTATTATCTTCTAAAATATTTATAGATTTACATGTCTTTGTTTAATTCCAAATTATGTGTATATAGGGTAGGGGTCAAAGTTAATGTTTTCCAGATCAATATTTTTCTTATTTCAGCAACAATTAATGCAAAGATTTTGCTAGTGGATGATGTTGGAGCCCTTGTCGTCACCCAAATGCCCAAGCCAGCGTGGGCACATTCTTGGGCTCCCTCTCTGTTCCATTTGTCTGGTTTCCGGACTCTATACAAACAATACACTCTAGGGTGGTGCCTGTGTCTCAAAGGAGTAGGGCACCAGCCCCATATACCAGAGGTGGTGGGTTCAAACCCGGCCCTGGCCAAAAACCTCCCCCAAAATAATAAATAAATAAATAAAATAAACAATACACTCGATCAATTACTACAAGTTTATGGTTAGTCATGAAACACAACAGCATACGTCCTCACATTCTGTTATTTCCCCTTAGGCTTTTCTTGGCTATTTTCTAGGTATTTTGAATTTCCACATAAATTTAAGACTAAACTTGACGATTTTTATAAGATTACTCATATTGGAATTTTTATTTCGATGACATTGAGCCTATAGATTAATTTGTAGAAAATAACATCTTAATAATGCAGGGTTTCCCAATTCATGAACATGGTATAACTCTCCAACTCTTAATGTCTTTTAAATTTCAGTTTAGCACTGTTTTGTAGTTTTTTAAGCATAATACACTTTACTTTTTATTGAAAAGTTGTATTTTTGATGTTATGGTAAGTGCTTTTTAAGTGGTATCTTTCCACTATTCGTTTCCAATTTGAAAACATACAATTGATCTTTGTATAGTGACCTTACATTCTGAAACTTTGCTAAATCCACTTATTAATTATAGTTATTTGCACTTTTCAAAATTTTCCTGCATATACTGGCTAATCTAGGGTGACCATCAAGTTCATGTGCAATTTTAAATATTTGCCTATTTTAAATTGCACACGAATTTTATGGGCACCCTGTTTGAAGTTTATATTTTAATTCAATGTTTATGAATATTATTTCTTTTTCTTGCCATATTGTATGGGCCAGAAACTTTTTCTGATACAGAATTGAAGTGGAATCCAATATCCGTGCCTTGTGCCGTAATGTCTGTGAGATTTACCTGCCTGATTCCCCTGCAGCTCCCAGGTGCCATTTTTTTCTACCTTGTTGGGAGCCTTTATTATGAATGACTTTTGGTTTTATCAAGTGCTTTTCCTGCACCTATTGAGAAAATAAGCAGATCTTATTTACAAGTCTATTCATATATAGACTGAACAGAATGATTTTCAAATACTAAATCAAAACAGCCATTTTCAGACAAATTTGTTCATAATGTACAATCTTTTCATACAGCTGGGATTGCCAGTCTAAATTATTATTGTGTCTATATTCATGAAGGTATTGGCAGAAATTTTTATTTTATTGTAACACACTTGTGTGGCTTTGTTACCAGGGTAATACCAGCCACATTAAATGAACTAGTTCCCAAATCTTCTATTTTCTGGAAAAGATTGTGTAAGATGGTATTACATTTTATTTATCTATTTGGTAGCATTTATCAATAAAGCCATGGGGACTGGACCATTCTTTAAAGAAAGATTTTAATGATGAATTTTATTTAATACATATGTAACAATTCATACTACTTTTCTGAGTAATGTTAGGTGGGATTTTTTTCTTGTCCAAGAAGATAACCTCCACTGATTACATACATACGATGTAATCTAAAAATAACTTTTTGCTTTCTCTGTCTCTCATTTGACCATTACTTATTTCCCTAACCTACACTACACTTGGTTGAGGGATTTTAGAGTTTATCGCTATGGATGGCTTAACAGACATTCTCTTTATATTTTTTATTGGGAGCTCTTGGGTCTGCACTTTGTCACTTGTGTATCATTTTAACTTACCATAGATGATATTCATATACAGGTGGGCACCTTTAAATAGTGGGCCTTCAATTCCTCAGTTCTGCTTTTTGTTTGTTTGTTTTGTTTTTGTTTTTTTGGTCATGCATTTTAAGTCTGTGTATATTGCAAATCCCATGAAACCCTGTAATAGATGTGTAGCATTCTTCATTAACAAGTCAGTGTTCATTTAAAAAGATGAAAAAGTGAGGAGATACGTCTTTCATGTCTGCCTACAATTACGGTTTCTGGGGTTCTTTATTTCTTGCTGTTGATACACGTTTACGTCTGGTGTAATTTTGGTTCCCACATGAATAACTTATTTTTTGTAAAGCAGAGCTGCTGGCAATGTTCTCTCACCGTTTCTGTTTTTCCGACAAAGTCTTTATTTCTGTTCTTTTGACATCAGTTTCATTGCCTCATAATACGATTCTTCAACTTGAAGTTTACAATGTGAGTTTTAGCAAATGTTTGGTCATGTAACAAGCAATGTATAATCCATATCTTCAGAGCCCATATTTTTGTCAATATACCTTTGATTTACTACCTTGTTTTACTACTTAATGACTAATGAATGGTTAGGTCAATTTTCTATCATCCAAGTTCCCACGGGAGACAGGCTGCCCACAGCTTGCCTCTATGTAACGAGCTGGCACTCCTCCATCTCTGCACTAAGTTTTCCCAAATAGCCTCCCCCGATGACGTCCTCATCACTTTTTCCAGCCTCTGCCCCAACTCCCATCTCCGCCTTGCCCCGAGAAGGATGCCTTGTCTTTACTGTCTTGAACTGTTGTCAGCATTCCACTTCCCGGGACACCCTCATTATCAGTTATCTCTTGCTCATCTAAAAAAAAAAAAAAATTCAAAACTTGGTGGTTTAGAACAACTATATATTCACTTGCACTTGAGCTCACTAGACGGTTTTTTGCAATGAGGGCTAGAAATGTGTCTGTGGTCAGCCAGAAGGTCAGCCCAGGCCAGCTGATGAGACAGCCAGTCTTGGCCCCACATGGTGTCTCCATCTCCAGCATGGCAGACCCATCTTTTCTGCTTGGTGGCAAAGTTCTGTGGGCAAGGGATGGATGGCAAGACTTCCTGAGGACTAGCCCTGAAGCCTCAGCAGCACCCACACCACCTTCAACTGGTCAAGACAGGTCAAACAAAGGCAAACTCAGACTCAGAGAGTGGAGAAGATGACCCTACTTCTTGCTAGTAGAAGTTGCAAAGGGTCGTACACTTGTTAATCTGCTCCCTTCCCCACAACAAGGACTTGGTTTTGATGAGTTATATATGAATATATGACAAAGATATCGATAGCAATGAGACAGATTTGCATGTTTTGAACTTCTTATAGAAATACCTTTGAAGAGTCACCAACACATATCTCCCCATCTTCCTGACCACTGTCTGCTCCCAACACCACAAGAGGAAAATTCTTGTGGAATTGACATGACCACAGTAGCAGGAGGAAATAGAAATTTTAAGCATCTTGTTTCTCCCACCTAAGCAGCGACTCTGGCATCTATCTGAGCGTATCACGACTTAGCACACAAGCGTCTTTAACATCTGTTCATACAGTGAAATGCTCTAAAATGCCATAAAACCTACAGCAACGTTCATACTGCAGTTGAAAATCAAAACACACACGATTGCCTTGAATTAATCTCTACATATTATATGTGTTTTGCCCAAGTTAAATTCTATGAGATAATAAAAGCTGATATTCTAGCTATTGTTTAAATTAAGGGATTGAGAAAGATATCGTCTGATAACAGAATTAGCATGTTTAATGACTGTCTCCGCGAAGTGCAGATTTCAATATATTTTAAGAAGTATTTTGAATCGAGCGAAGATATTAATTTCTTGCTAATGGGGGTTTTAGGCTGTCAAAATTATAATAATAAACTTTACATGTCTGCTTAAAACTAATGATGGCCTTTGAGACAAGGGAAGCTCTGGGGAATGTCTCAAGCATCTCGGTGGCCTCCAGCCCCATCTTGGGGCCCTGTCCGGTTTGCACGGATAGCCCCCCTCACCCCATAGTCCTCTGAGCCTCATTCTCTGAGAGACAGACTGTTGGCTGGCCTAGGCATCTGCCAGTTCTCACAGCTCCTCCATCGACCTTGGCCTCCCGGCTGCCCTGCTCCCAGCTGCTAACCTCCGTCAGCACAGCGTGAAGTCACACAATCACCCATATCACGAGATCTTGGAAGGCAGATTACATACAAATTGCCTCCGTTAAAAGGTAAATGTGGCTATAATCTTCTTTCAGGTCTATTAGAAAATGGATTTTTAAAATGTATTGTTCCTAGCAGCCCTTTATTTTAAAAACAGATTATATATTTTCTTTATAAAAAGACACTATAGCCTCAGGGTACTAGCACTGACAGTTAAATTATCTGCATCTTCTCTAAAGCAAATCTAAAATCTCACTGGATATAATTAACTCAATGTTGTGTCTTTCCAGGAATGGAAGCAGGGATTTCTTAGACAATCACAGTTTTACTTGGTCATTATTCCTCTACTAAAAGCACCTCTTATATTTTGAATAGTCTCCCCAGAAAAAAAATGGATGCCCAAGAATGATAATTAATATAAATACTATTCATGTGATTTCATAGTTAAGTTCTGAAATTAATTTGATATATTTTGAAAGTCAAAATAAGTCTGAAGTATTCAAATTTAAAATAATTGTATAGAATTTATAGAAGATACTTGATATTATAAAATACATAATTTCAGTTTATGCACCTCACATTTTACTCTTTACAAGTTTTTTTTTTAAATAAGCAGCAATCCAGTATTCTCAAATGTCTGTTTTCCCCAATTTGATTTGCAGATTCGATGCAATCCCAGTCAAAATTCCAGTAAGTTATCCACTATCCAGTCTGTGGTTATCAATTCCCATTCTAAAGTTTATCTATAAATGCCAAAGATCCAGTTTGACAAACTCAATGCTGAAGAAGCACGGAGTCTGAGGGCTGACGCTGTCCAGCATCAAGACTTAAGTGACAGTCAAGACAAAGAGGAGACACACAGAACAGCTGGACAGAATAGCATGCCCACCAATAGACCCAGAAAGGGTCTCCCGCCTGCCCATCTGTGACACACATGCCCACCTGTCACCCACCCACTAACCTGTGACACACCTGCCTCCCTGTGACCCACCTGCCCCTGAGACCCTCCATGACACACCTGCCCCCTAAGACCCTCTGTGACATACCTGCCCACCTATCTCCCACCTGCCCCCACCTGTGACACACCTGCCCACCTGTGACCTACCTGCCCCTGAGACCCTCTGTGACACACCTGCCCACCTGTAACACACCTACCCATCTGTGACACACCTGCCCACCTGTGACACACCTGCCACTGAGACCCTCCATGATACACCTACCCACCTGTGACACACCTGCCCCGTAAGATCCTCTGTGACACACCTGCCCACTTGTGACATGCCTCTCCACCTGTCACCCACCCACTCACCTGTTATCTACCTGCCCACCTGTGACACACCTGCCCACCTGTGGCCCACCTGCCCCTGAGACCCTCCATGACACACCCGCCCCCACCTGTGACACACCTGCCTCTGAGACCCTCCATGACACACCTGCCCACCTGTCACCCACCTGCCCACCTGTCCCCCACCTGCCCAGCCATCACCCACCTGCTCACCTGTGACAAGAGCAAGTGCTCTCCAGTGGAGACAGGACGTCTCTTCAGCAAAGGTGCTGGACCCCTGGATGTCCACATAAGAAGAGAGAATCTAGACACAGACCTTACATCATTCACAAAAATCAACTCAAAGTGAATCTCAAACTAAACGTAAAACACAAAACTACGAAACTCTAGGAGGAAACATGGAAGGACCAGGAGCCCTGGGTCTGGGGATGACGTGTCAGTCACAACAGCCAGAGTGTAAGCCATGAAGGAAAACCACATTCCTTAAAATCCAACCTAGAGGATGAAGAGAAGCCTCAGATCAGAAGACACTGTTTGCAAATAACGTATCTGATAAAGGCCTGAGAACTCTCACAACTCAGTCAAAAGAAAAAAAACTCAATTTTTAAAAATGGGCAAAATATCTAAACAGATGTCTCTCACCAAAGATAACATATATGGGGCAAATAAGCATAAGAGAGGGTGCTCCATACCAGATGGCACCAGGGAGATGCAAATTAAACCCTGGGAGATGCCACCACACACCTGTTAGGGTGGCTGAAACCCTGAACCCAACAGCACCAAGTGCTGACCGGCCGAGGAGCCCCAGGCCCCCTCTTCCTTCTGCATGGGGCCACTTTAGAAGGAAGCTGGGCGTTTTCTTCTAAAACTCTTCACAATAGTATAGCTGTTTTTTGTTTTTACAAATGTTTTGCCATGTGATTCAATAATCACTCTCTTTAGTATTTACTCAAATAAATCGAAAACTTCTGTCCATACAAGACCCTGCACACAGATGATTAGAGTGGCCTTGTTCATAATTGCCAAAGCTTGGAAGCAGCCAGGTAGGAGAGAGATGCACAGACCGTGCCGCCCGCAGACCCTGGGGTCTGACTCAGCAGAGACAGGGGGAGTCTTCCATGCATACGAATAAGTCAAAGAGGCCAGGCTGAAAGGCTGCCGGCTGTAGGATGCCAGCTTCCCAGCATCCGGCTCTCTTCTGCCACCCATCCCTGCAACACAGAGCTGGCTGCACCCGTGTCTCCCAGCCACCTGCTCTTTCTCGGTCTGTGTTTCCTCTCCTGTGTGCGAAGCTCTGAGTGGGCAGAGACCCTCACAAGGATACTCATATCTGCGTCCGGGTGCCCCCTGCTCCGCTGACCACAGGGGCACCTGTCTCGGGCAGCGGACGTCTCCCATTAGGTGTGAGGGGTTGTCTCAGCTCACACCTCACACTGCCGTTATGGCGCTTAGGTTCCTTCGGTGGGAGACTGAACCAAAAACTCACCAATACTTGTGCATTTAAACGGATGAGGGAATCATTTCTGTCACAATGAATGGGAAAATTCAAAGCAGGGTACAGGTGGGTTTCATAATCTTTCAGGGAACATGCGCTGAGTGCGCAAATTGGTTGGAGCGGTTGAAAACTTGGAGTCTTCTCTCTTCTGGCCTCCCCCTTTAGGCTCCCGACCCCTCTCTGTCTCATATGCAGAAGAAATTGTTATAAATTAAGCAATGCAGGTCGCACTGTAGGGACCGAGCTCCCCGGCCCACAGCCCCTGGGCACAAGGCCTTCATTCCTCGCCTGGGCCCTGGTCATCAGCTGTAGATTCCAAAGTGCTCTCGGCTTCTGAGCTGTAAATCAGGAAATGGAATAATGTGGAGACTGAGGGGAGCAACAAATCGAGATCAGTCCTGCAGAGGAGAGCAGACTAATAACACCGCTGTCTCCTCAGAGGACGGGGATGAGATTCCTTCCCGGGGCCTGCTGACAACGTTATGGCCAAGTAATTTCCACCCTGACCCCGGGCACCTTCCTGAGGGTGGAATGAGGTTTATTCCATTTACATGCAGGTCAAACATCCAATTGATTTTTAACTGTCCACTTTATTGTTCTTCAGTGAAAAAGAACAAAAATCCAATTTTAGGGGCTTGGCTCCCATAGGCGAGCCATTCAGAACCCGAATAAACAGTGCTGGGTCAGGTGGGCGTCCCTGGACCTGGGCAGCTCTCACTCTGGTCACATGTGGGCTGTGACCATGTAGCTGAGGTCACTGGGGAAAAATACAAAAGGAGGCTGGGGCACGAGGCTGTGGGGGCCGGGAAGGCCGGTCAGCTCCCTCTCGGGGTGAAGAGAAGCATGTGTTCACAAGTCATCAGCCACCTGTCCTCGGGCATCCGTGTTTATCAGATTGACACGCGCTGTCTGCAGGTTGGGACACTCTATGGTGGGCAAAGGAAGAAGGTCTCTGGGGCAGTGGTTCCTGACCACAGAGTTGCTCAGAGTCTCCTGCGGAGGCTTCTCACCAGGCAGAAGAAGTTCTGCTGTGGGTAAGATGCTGCCAACAGCACCTTGTGCTGCAGACCCAGGAAATACACAAGTGTGCACAGACGCACATGAGGTCCACCTTCACAAAATACACCCAGACATCTTACTGATGTGTCTTCCTGTGAAATCTAACTGGCCTGCTGGAAGAGCACTGGGATACCCACGGAATGCATGAGGCAGAAGGGCCTGGAAGAGGGACAGATGTGGGCCCCGGCGCACTGGCCACCCTCGATCCACATCCAGCGTGGACAATGTGGGGCACAATTCCACTGTCACTGGGCTGAAGTCAGAGGCAGAAATCCGGTAACATCACTGCTTAGGGCACGTGTGGGTTCCAGGGCCTGGTGCCCCACTGCTGCTGACAGCTGCCTCAGCGGCCACTGTGGGCACCAGCCTGAAGCTGGATGTTCATCTCATCTTCACACAAAGTCCAGCTTCACATCATGTTCCCTGGACTTTGCAGATGCTGGAAATGGAAGAGGAGGTAGAAAGCTGTCTTTGGAGATTATAGGTGTGGTATTTGAGTGCGTGACTGTGTATGTGTATGAGTACATGTACCTCCCTATATGTGTAGTTTTATTTGTATTTCCCTCTATCCGATGTTGAGGAATTCCAAATCAGAAATTTGGAAGGAGATGGTCCAGGAGAGGAACAAATGTTTTAGCATGGCCTATGCTATTAAATAAATTCATCTATCATCTGATAGAGTTCTATTAAAAAAGAAAAAAAAAGAAAAAAGAAAAAAATCAATACGACTTCACGTGCAGCACTGGCTCAGCGTGAACCACCCCCCTGGCCAGCAGACCCGGCGTCTGAGCAGGTGGAGATGCGGGAGTTCCCCACAGCAAAAAAACACCAGCAAACCAACAGAACACCTCCAGGAAGAAGCTTGTGTTTGCACTGAGTTGGACTCACACATATCCCAGCAAATATGAATGTATTTAAATTCTACATCATTACTGTTGGTATTATCATCATTATTATCTGGATGAAACTGAAACAAAACCAAACTTGGGGTGGACAATTGGGTGTAACTAGTTTGTTAACTCTCAGGACAAACTGGAGCAAGTCCCCGACGTGCCTGTGGAGACCCCGCGGGTCAGTGCCCGACCACCACAGTACGTTAAATATTGCAGTAAAGCAAGGCACACAACTATTTTTAGATATAAAAATTATATGTTGCGCTCATCGTCTACTAAGCGTGCAATAGCAGTGTGGCTAAAAGATGTGCATATTTTAATTAAAAATACTTTATTCCTAAAAATTGCATGTGATCACTTGAGCATTTTTGCTGGTTGGGAGGGGGGTCTTGCCTCTAGGTTGACGGTGCCCAGTGGTCAGGGTGGGGAGGCCATTTCTTACAATAAGATGACAGTGAGGTTTCTGTATCAACTGACTCCCCTTTTAGGAAACCTTTGCAGCACGAGGTGCTGATTGGCAGCATCTTACCCGCAGCAGAACTTCAGAATTAGAGTCTAACCCCTGTCATGTATTGATCCACCAACTTTGTAGAATATTCTAAGTTCTTTGTTGTCATTTCAACATTGTTCTTAGCATCTTTATCAGAAGTAGAATTCCATCTCAATAAGCCACTTGCTTTTCTTACTCATCTGTGAGAAGCACCTCCCCGTCCACTCAGGTTTGATCACGCAATTGCAGCTGCTGGGCTGCCCCTTCAGGCTCCTCTTCTGACTCGGGTTCCTTCCATTTCTGCCTGCCCTGCAGTTACTTCCTCCCCACATCCTCCATGAGGACTGGAATCCAACCCCTTTCTTCCAAACTCCCACTTGTGTTGAGATTTTTATTTCCTCCTGTGAATCACAAATGTTCCTAGAGACATCTCCAGTGGTGAATGCTTTCCAGGAGATTCTCAGCGTACACTGCACAGATCCATCGGAGGAATCATCATCTGTGGCAGCTATAGCCTTGTAAAATGTATTTCTTAGATAATAAGACTCGAAGGTCAAAATTACTTCTTGACCCGTGGGCTTCGGAACGGATACTATGTGAGCGGGCATTAAAACACGAATCTCCTGACACGTCTCCAGAGCCCTTGGGTGACCAGGTGCATTGTCAATGGGCAGTAACATTTTGAAAGGACTGTTTGTCTCTGAGCAGTAGGTCTCAACAGTAGGCTGAAAATATTCAGTAAACCATGTTGCAAACAGATGTGCTCTAATCCAGGTTTGTTACATTTTAAAAGCGCAGGCATAGTAGACTCAACATGAATCTGAAGGCCCCCAGGATTTTAACAATGACCGGTTTACCATTTAAGGCTGCAACTTAAAGGCCCCAGCTGCATCAGCTCAGATGGGAGAGTCAGCCTGTCCTCTGAGGCTCTGAAGCCAGGCCCTGACTTCTCTCTAGCTATGAAAGTCCCAGGTGGCATCTTCTTCCCGTAGGAGGCCATTTGGTCTGCGTGGAAACTCTGATGCTCGGTGCAGCCGCCCTCCTCAGTGGTCTCAGCTGGACCTTCTGGGTGACCTGCTGCAGCTTCTCCATCAGCAGCTGCACCCACCTTCCTATTCATGTTGCAGAGACAGCTTCTTTCCCTAAACCTCATGAACCAGCCTCTGTTGCTTCATGCTCTTCTCCAGCACCTTCCTCACCTCCCTCAGGCTTCACAGAACTGAAGAGTCAGGGTTTTGGCTGCAGGGAATGTCCTGGCTGGTTGGATCTTCTGCCCAGACCACTCAGACCCCCTCTGCATTGGCTGAGGCTGTGTCGCCACTCGTGTGTTCACTGGAGCAGCACCGTGAACCTCCTCCAGGACCTTGCCCTTGGCATCCACAGCCTGGCTAACCATCAGCCACAAGAGGCCCAGCTCTTGGCCTCAATAAGCTCAATTATTTCCAGCTTTGGGTTCAGTTTGAGAGAGGAATGACTGGTCCTTTCATGTGAACGCTTCCAGGCCATTGTAGGGTTATTAATTGTCCCATTTTTCAAACAGTAAGGAAACCAGAGGAGAAGGAGGGAGACCAGGGAACTGCCAGTTGTTGGAGACTCTGAATAGATGTGGCATTTATTGACTAAGTCTGTCATATTATATGGCACAGTCTGTGATGCCCAAGACAATTACAATAGTGTCATCAAGGCCCCTGATCACAGATCACCAGAACAGTACAATAATCATAGAAATGGTTAAAAATTTTCAGGAATTATCAGAATGGGACACACTTGCACCATGCAGGGTTGCCATGAAGCTGCAAGTCTTTAAAAAGCAGCCTCTGGGAAGCACGTGCAGTGAAGCGTGTGCTCACCACTCTGTCCCGACCTTCGAGCACTTGGTTTAATTCCAGTCTTCCAAGCAGACTCTCTGTGAGAACTGGACAACAAGGTCGTCTCTCTCTGCTGGGAAACACCTTGGTCTTTGGCCAGAGTCATAGGGAAGAAAAGGGGAAAGCTCTTGGCCAGGTGAGATAGCACCAGGCAGGTGGCTGCAGATGGCCCCATGTTCCTGATGACCACTGTGCTCCTGACACAAAGCCCCACGTGTCCAGCTTGCAGCTCTGGGCCAGTCCAGCTGTGCCACTTGGTTTAACTTGACCTTGGCCAGATTACTATACACCTTCAAATTATTACACATCTTTAAACCTCTGTTTCTCTAGATATAAAGTGAAATTCCTAATAGTACTTATCAGTGCAAGAATGAAATAGGTTAATTTGAATCAAACTCTTGACAGTCAAAATTCCTGACGAAATCCATGGACCGTGAGCAGAGCCGTCTGACGGTGTGTGTAAGCCCAGCCCTGTTCCAGACACAAGCTCCTTTCTCACTGAGCCCCAGTCACCCTGTGAGCTGGGTGTCATCATCTCTAGTGTAAAAAATGAAGAAAATAGGAGACCAGAAATGAAAATTAAAAATAAAAAATCCCGATTCACACAGCAAGCGAATCTCCCCAGACCCGATCCCACATCACCCTGGAAACGCTTCTGATGTATTCCAGCTGCTCCCCTCTGAGGCAGTGATGTCAGAGTCCCCACCATGAAGCTCTGGTGTGCCCATGTCCCATCAGGGCCACCTGCAGAAAGGTGGAGGAGCCAGACGCGGTGCAGCTTCACCTGTGTCCACCTGCCCCTCCCTCAGTGAGGGGAGGAAGCTGCCAGCACAGCACAGGAGGCAGGGTGCTGGGTGCTACAGAGCCAGGGCAGACGGATGCGCCCCTCCCTGCAATCCGCCCGCCCTCAGGGGAACATTAACATCCTGCTGTCTTTATCATTTGAAAGACCAAGAAATGCCAGTCCATTGCATCCAGCTCCAACAATCTGCTTACTTTGTAAATCTCCCTGTGCTTAGTACTTAGCACTGTAGATGGAGAGAGGTTTCTCAGTGACACAGATGTTTGTGTTTGGCTGAACTAGTGTGATTGTTCCACACAGAAGCTGATGGGCGTCTAGACCTGGATTTGAGGTAAGAAGCAATTTCTCAGGGCAGAGTCCCTTAGGTTGAACTCCAGACCCTGTGGGAATTTGTATAAATGATCATACTGCCAATACAAACTTGTTTCTGAGTCTTTTTGTTTCATGAAGCCAAATTCAGATATGAAATTGAGTCTGGATATTCGGTTACAGTTAACTGAAGTTTTCACGTAAGTGCACGTTCGTGTGATGAAAACAGGTAAAGGTGTTAACAGTTACGGGATAAACTAATCAGATGCTCAGCCACCCAATAATATAATCCTAGCAAGAATTCAGAAATTAAGATGATGGCGATAGTATACATCATGACTAAATAGAGCAAGCCAAGAGAACGGCATTATATGTAAGACCACTACTTACATGCAAAAACAACCTGACTGTTCTTGCTCTGTTCAGGATAGGTGTCAGTGTTTTAACTACTAATTACAACACCTACACACACAGCTGGTACCTGTTTTTTTTTTTTTTACAGTTTTTGGCCAGGGCTGGGTTTGAACCAGCCACCTCCGGTATATGGGGCCGGCGCCCTACTCCTTTGAGCCACAGGCACTGCCCACAGCTGGTACCTTTTTGACATCACCTTGTAAATCCGATAATTCAGACAAGTTGCAAACCCACAAAAACAACAGGAAGGCCTGGTTCTGCATCGCCCTCTGTTTATTTCACAGGCACTTTGCACAGCCCTCCTCCTACATAGAGTGACCCGAGAGCGTGGGCAGAAAACAGGGAAGAAGCAGAAAGGAAACCTACTTTCTGTTTAGCAAACCAAACAGGGCAGGATGGAAGCATTTGGAAGTACAGAACCAGCTATAAACCCAAAGTGCACGCAGCTTGAAGTTCACAAGCTGCAGAGTCACGGGAACCGTAGTTCAGGTGGGCAGCGAGGAGCACCCAGGCCGTGTGCCCTGCTGTGAGATGCGTGGGGCTTGCTCTGTTTCTCTGTTTTTAGGTCGGAATTGCAGAAATGGAATGTGTACCAGAGGGGGAAGCTGACTCCCCAAGATCTTCCTCAAAAGGTTAGTGAATCCAGGAAGCACTCTGAAGTGCAGGATTAAGGAGACAGCTCATTGAGGGGAGAGATTTCCACTCGGAACCAGGGTGCAGCAGAAGCTGTTTGAGATAAGTAGGGAGGGAGGCAAAGGAGCCCAGGCCCCTCCCTATCAAAATGAAATCCCGTGGGATTTGTATTCCCTGGGGTCTATCTGTAAGTGCAACTCCTGAGACCTTTCTGATTCAGTAATCTGCTGAAGTGGCTCTGGCACCCCATGTCATCTGCTTCACGGGACTTCCCGTTATCTGCCGGCCCCTCCTGGGTCAACCGCAAATATTTACTGAGCTGCGGTCATCTGTGTGGACTGTGTAGGCGCCGTGCAGGGTGGAGACCAGAGTGAAAAAGTGCCCCTCTGCAGGGAGTCTTCACAACAGCCAGAATGCCCTCCACACCCACAGCCCAGGATCAGAAGTGAGCGCGGTGGGCGCCTGCCTGGGAGTGTAAGTGTCAGGAGCTCCCGGGGCGAGGGCCAGGCCGTGTCCCATTTACCTGCTGCCATTCCTCAGCATCTACCAGCAACTAGGGGGACTCCACCCTTCCTTGTAAGGGACTAACTGAGCCTTGGTAATGCCTCCTGGATAGGACACAGCCCTGAGCCGGCTTTAGAAAGTCGGAAGTATTTGATTTGCAACATTGCAGAAACCAAATCAGCTTTGTTTCTGTGAAACAAGGAACAGCTCTGAGTCCTAGTCTACAGGTAGGTAGGCAGGGAGATGGACGATTGATAGAGACATGGACAGAGGGGTATACGATAGACACTATAGTCTGATAGATAAGTACGTGATAGATTCCAGATGGATGACAGATAGGAAGATACACAGATAATAAACATCAGACAGATGGTGGATAGGAATTAGACAGATGATAGATGATCAATTGATAGATAAGAGATAGAAGATTAAGATATAGATAGATAGGTAAGTAGATTCTGGACCTACAGATAGGCTGTAGAGATAGTGTGGACAGAGGCAGATGAATGCCGTGTCCACTGCTGACATAGGGACCAGGGATCACAGGAGTTTTCTTTGTTTGTGAGAGTGAGGGTGAGCTATCGCTATCTGGAAGAATCTCACTCTGTAATTTTTTCTTTCTTTTATTAACACTACCCCCATGTCTGAGAAAACATTAAGAATTGCCATTTCTGGGGAGGGAGGTGTTTGCTGTCTGTGACATTAGCCCATATTCTCTCCTCTTTTTATTGTAGTTACCAACCAGCTCATAATTTTTAAACAAATCTCCTGATTTTCCAAAATGATGTAGATTTTCATTTCGGCTGGCAGTCATAGGGCTTCCATCTGCTGCAGTAAGGAAGGCTTTTCTGGGAAGAATGTTTCTGAAGAGACTCTCTGCCAGACCCTCAGCTTTTCCCCAGAAATCTCCCGGCCAGGGCAGCAGGGCTGAGGGTGCAAGTGGAGGGGAGGCCAGTGGGAGGGAAAGGTGACCTCACCCGGCCTGTGTTCACTGGAGGAGGGGGTCAACACACGTCCACAGGACGAGGGAGAGCACAGCCCTGAACGGGAGGACGCAGGGGACCGGCTGGACACAGGGGTGCAGCCTGGACATCCCAGGGCAGCACAGAAGCCTCCCAGGTGGGTGGGTAGGTAGGTAGGCATCTGCCCATCTCCCGAAAAGAATGTTTGAGAAACAGGCCGAAGCATCCATGTGAAAACATAACAGAATTTATCTGTAGACCGACCTGGTTACAACAATCTTGCGTCTGCCGAAACTCTCCTGAGAGTCGCCAAGGAGAAGCCAGGCTTCCCTGATCCACCAGATCCAGCCTTGGAGGCTGACGTCTGTGCCACCTAAATGCCTCCCTGCTGGCCCTGAGACCCCCCAGTGCCCGCATCTCCAGCAAGGCCTTTGTGTGCCTGGGCATCCTGCATCTCTTTACGCTGTGGTCCCAGGAGGCTAAGTCATGCACAGGGACGGGAAGGGTGGTGCAGGGGATGGTTCCACTGGTTGCAGGGCCCGGGAGCCTCATGAACATGATGGTTCTGGAAACATTTGCTCAGCCTTGGCCCAGACCTCCGAGGCTGCAGGTGCCAGTTTATGAATCAGATAAATTCGTCCTCGTTAGCCACCGTCGTATACGATTTCCCTAAAGACGCTGCACTCCCAGCTCCACTGGTGAACAGGACGGATGTGAGAGTTGGTGCCCGTGAGTCAGGCCAAGTGTGTCCCCAGTGGGCTGCTGCTTGTGTGCAGATGTGCTCGTTAGCAGTGAGGCCAGCCCGCCGGAACACACGCCGAGGCTTTTTGTTTGTTTGATTGTTTCATTTTGCTTAGATATTTTGCATTGCCAGGAAGCCAGAGCACTCAGTTGGGAAGGCGGAGGGCAGAGCGGCTCAGAGCTACAGTCAGACTGGGCTTCCTGTTTTCCTCACCAGACTTAGAAGCGAGGTGCCGGGCACCGGCTCACACCCCTCACCCCAGGTGTCTCGGCTGTGGAGTGACCAGGTGATATTCCTTACGGATGATCATTGTCTCAAGTAGGCTCCTAGCTGGTGCCTGATACACAGTCATGGAGAAGGTAACATGTGTCAACCTGCAGGATGGTAATGCAGCAAAGATGCCGTGTGAGCAGTGGGGTGGCGACATTTGTACCGTGTGTGACTGTGGCTGGGAATGGGTGCCACAGCAGGGGTGCCACGCGTCTCACAGTCACACACCTGAAGGAAGCAAGAGGCAGCGAGGATGCAGCTGATGTTATTATTATTTATTAGAGACAGAGTCTCACTTTGTCGCCCTCAATAGAGTGCTGTGGCATCACAGCTCACAGCAACCTCTAGCTCTTGGACTTAGGCAATTCTCTTGCCTCAGCCTCCCGAGTAGCTGGGACTATAGGTGCCTGCCACAACACCTGGCTATTTTTTTGTTGCATTTGGCCGAGGCTGGGTTGGAACCCACCACCCTCGGTTATAGGGGGCCGGCACCCTACTCACTGAGCCACAGGCACCGCCCTGTATTATTGTTGTTTTAAAGGATGCTGCTCTTGAAAGGAAAATAAGGCTCTATCAGATCAGGGTTCTGTCCATTCTCCTCGGCTTCTGCGAGGCAGTGCTTACTGCGTGGGGGGGATGTTCTCTCCTTTGCTGACAGCTGAACCTTTGTGCCGTTTTGCCACATCCGAGGGAGAAAAGGCTTGAGCCAGGAATAGGCCAGAGCAATAACAATGGTAGAAGCAGGAGAGCTTCTGAGTACGATGCCACCTTTCGGAAACTTTTCAAAGTTCTAGGCCAGATCTGGGGGGTGGGGGGACGGTGGATAAAAGAGCAAAGGGACTATTGGTGCCCCAGTTTGGGTTTTACAACTCAGATGTGTCCGTGTGCCTGTGTTTGCCGGAATCCTTAACAAAATGAAACACGCACCCTTAAATATCTGTTTAGGGTGCGCAGCTGCTCAGAGGCAGCTGTTGTTATGGACCGGCTGCTAAACAGTACTTAATGTGCTTAACAGGACAAAGCAGAACGTGTTATTTTCATTACAAAATAACAGTTCAAAAGGACGAAGCCACAGAGAGCCTCCCGGGGCAGTGCCATCCTAGGTTAAGTCACCCAAAGCTCACAGACATCCCACCTTCTTTCCTCTGCAGGTCCCACAGCCTCCCTCGCAGGGCTGGCCCTGCTCAGCTGCTGTGTTTTATTATCCTTCCAGCTAGCAAGGAGGCCGTCCTTGTAGTCTCAACGATGGCATCCAGGACTGTGATTTTTCCAAATTACTGGTTTTGTTTAGCAGAATGGAGTTGGCTCTCCACAGCAAGGCCTGACAGCACCGTGCAGGATGTTCAGAACTGCAAAGCAATTAGGAGCCTCTCAGAGGAAATCCCTGCACAGCTGATGTTAAAGCCACACCAGAGTCTCAGCTATACAACAGAAAAATGCTGCCCGGCCTTTAGCTGTGAAATGCTCTGCCTTTGTTTTCTTATTGAGTCACGGGCTGTGATGCTCTGTGCCTGCCCCACGCACACAGAGGGGACCCTGGGCTCTTGCCCCACCGGCTCTGACCCTGGACGCTGAGGACCCAGCAGGCCTGACCCCACACTGCCCTTTGCCGTGGCCATCGTCCCTGTGGAAGTGACACTCACAGACCCACCTGTCCTCACGTGCCAGGTCCCTGCTTGCCCTTCTGGGTCCAGTTCAGGCATTTCCTGTGCTATAAAGTGGCCCAAATTCTCCCAAAGAGGAAGCTGATCCCGTGTTCCTACTGGGTTTTATAAATGCCTTTCCATTACCACATCGCCCTCCCTTGATATTTATTTGTGGTGCTGACCACTTTGTTTAAACGGTTAATTCCTCCTCTACAAAGGTGTTCTGTCCTACCTGGAAACCAAGCCCCTAAGGCCTCCCACGATGCCCACATTTCAGGTAGGAGGAGACAGAGTGGCAGGTGGACAAACGCATCACTGAGCCCCCGTTCACCTGCAACAACAACTTCTACTTTGGGCCTGTGTGTGGTTTCCTCCCCAAAAGTTGACACTGTGTCTCACTCACTTGGTTGTACTGACACAACACACGTCACTTACAACCTTGGATAACGCAGTGCTTGATGGCCTGTCTTGTTTGTTTTTTGTGAAAAAGTGAACTCCAGCAGGAAGGGTTTCCCTCCAATTACTGGTCTGTTTCCTGCTTGACTAAGGGCTGAGACTCTGGAGGATGCCAGTGGTTGGCCTGCTCTGGTGTTCTGTGCAAACTCCTGCTTATGTGAACATCCATCGCGTGGAGAGAGCAAGCCCCCAGTGTGCTGCCAACTGAACGGGAGGGTCATTTTCACCATCGGGGCAAGGAATGGAAGGGACCAACTTTCCCATAGTGATTCTGACCAAAGCTGGGAGTCGTGGCAGTGTGTACGGCGATGAGCCCGTCTGGGGTCTTGGCGTCCTCCTCCCTTGGCCTCTCCATCCAAGTGAGAGGGAATTAGAGGATTTCCCTCCTGTCTACTCAGAATGACAAGAGCAGGACTGATGGTTTATGTATTTTTCAAGAACTTGTCACTTAAAAAGGAACTAAACATATCTAAAACAAACATAGGAAAGCATTTTCCCCATCTTTTCATGTTAATTTTGAAACGTTTGCTCCGGGGAAGCTCCTTTTGCACAATCCAGTGTGGTGTGGAGGAAACCTGCCCCTTGAATGCCTCTGACTTTCTCTAGGTTCCGCATGCGCTCCCAGAGGCTGCCCAGGGAATTAAACATGGTGTGAGTCGAGGGGCGGGGTCCTCACGCTGTATCATGTCCTGTCTGGTTTCTCCCAGGACGTGAGTGGCCCTAAGATGTCCCCAAGAGAGGCTCATGGACCTAGTGTACTGGAGACACCCAGTGAGTGTTCACCAGAGATATGACAAAGGGCTAGTATGCAAATAGAACTTAAAGGGTCCCTGTGCTTGACCAGCAGAGCCACTGCTGGTCAAGCACCTCCTACATGTGAAGGTGGGGAACTGGCTGGGAACTTCAGGACTGTTTTCTGGAATCTCAGCCCGGGCTGGCTCTTCATTATCAGAGTGCCCCAATTCACAGAGGAGTAGGCTGAGGGGTACCTGTTGGGTGGGGAGCAGAAATCCAGATTCGCTGGTCTCTCCACAAAGTCACGCTAACACTTTTATTTGACACATAACCGGTAGCAAGCTCAACTCCACAGGAGGCAGATGGGTACCTGGGACCACAGAAGCTGTTTCCTAAAGGTGCTGCCCCTCCACAGCTGATGGACACGGCCCTGCAGCTTCTCTGCCTTTCAACTGTGTGGACAGACGGGTCTTTCTCCCCAGAGAGGAGAGTGAGGGGGGGTGTTGTGTGTGAGTTTCAATACAAGGGAAGCAACAGTGCAAGGTGGGGCGACTCACTATCCTCTGATGTCCCCAGGTTTGAGGGACGTAATTGCTGTGCTCAGAGGCTACGTCTCGGACTGAACCATGATCACCCATCCTGTGCCAGCTCATTAAAAGCCATGTTGTACTTAGAGAGATTCCAGGTGATTCATAAATAATTCAGCGCCACTGGGAGGGCAGAAACAATCATGAGAACATTAAATTTCCATTAAACATATGAAATACAAGCAGATATCGAATGTTCTCATGGGTGTTGGGTTCAACACAGTTTTAGGTCAGACACCGAGAGACACCAGAGTCACCAGCCAGATAAAAGTGAAAAGGAAAAGAAAAAATAATAACAAGTATTCCATGACACTCAGGAATTTCAAAACTGAATAAAACATAAATTTTGATAAAAGATATTGGCTCATGAAAAATACTTTATGCAAAAGCAAAAACTGGGAAAAGGGTGAAAATCAAGTTGCTTTTGCTGAACTAGCTGGGTGAGCCATTCTTTCAAGTCCACTGACAAAATAATCTGAAGTGCCAGTGGCTACAAAGAGGGTTAGACCATCCTCTCCCTTACCCCTAGAGACTGCTGGTAACAACAAAAGAAAACTTTCTGTTTATAAAATCAGAGAAGGAAGAAATCTTCGGAGCTCCGGGGTAAGCATTGCTTTTACTAGCTGGGGATACAGCCTGAGTGGTCCTGCTCAGAGTCTTTTCATAGGATCTTCTCCAGTGCAGGAGGAGACATCGCAGTGAGGACATCCCTGAAGCTGAGACAGCACACTGTGACACTGGCAAAACCTTCAGCGGCTGCTCTGAATTATGTATGACAATTGGTGCTATTTACTGAACTCCAGAGGGTACAGCTGCATCACTGGTCTCAACTCATTCAACCAAACTGGACACAGGGATTCTAGACGCCATCCTTGCCATTGACCTCACCAGTGCCCCATGCATAGTAGTTTCAAGCAAAGAAATTTCACACGTGTGTTTTAGTTTTATTCATAATAATTCTGTGGTGTGGATGATATTTCGTTATTTTACTTCAGGTAACATGTTCATTTTAACCTCTCGTTTTATTGATAATATATAGAAACGCTGTTAGTTTCTACATTTAGGTTTTTTTCTGATAATTTACTAACTTCATCTATTCTAGTGAATCTTTGCAGAATCTTAGGGCCTACTTTGGAAATTATTTTATCTTCAGACACATTCTAAATTGCCTCTCCAATGTCTATGCGGACTGTCTAACCCAACAGCCTACAGTCACTTCAGCATCTCATGTCCTTCTAACGCCACTAGCATCTGTAGTAATCTCATTAGTTCATTCCTAACATTGGAAACTTGTGTTTTTCAATTTTTTCTTTATCCTGCTAGCTAGAGTTTTGATAATCTTTTAAAATAACCATTTTTGGTGTCATTGATTTCCTCTAATCTTTTTCTGTTTTCTATTTCATTGACTTTTGCTGCTACCTTTATCATTTCCTTGTTTCACTCCACTGCATTTAATTAGCGTTTCTTTTTCTAATTTTATAATATTGAAACTTACATCATAAATCAAGACTTTTGTCTTTTCCAGTATAAACATTTTAAACTATGAAGTCTCCTCTGGGCACTGCTTTAGCTGCATCTCACCCAATTTTTTTATTCAACTTTTTTATTCTATTAAGAAGTAACTTTCCTGATATTTCTTCTTTGATCATTATATGTAAAATAGTGTTGTTTAACTTTCAATTATTTTGACATTTTCAAGGTACCTTTGTGTTCTTTAATGTGAGCTTAACTGTGCTGTGTTCAGAGAACACGCAGTATAATTTCAATGACTTTACAGCTGACAACATTAGTTCAATGGCCAAGACTGTGGTCAGCCTGGATGACCACTCTGTGTGTACCTCTGCTGCCGGGCATGGTACTGAGTGAACACTCACACCAACCTAGAATGCGGGGTGGTCCAGGGTTTCTATGCCCTCATTTTATTGTGTCTAATTATTCTTTCAATTACTAAGAGAGGAGTACTAACAACTTCCCTTTGCCCACAATCTCTGAAAAGGGATATTTCTATTTCCCTTCCCAGCTCTGTCTTATTTACCTCAAGTCTTTGTTCTTAGTTGTGTCCACATTTAAAAATGGTTCTTCTTGATGAGTTGGCCTTGTTATCACCTGTCTCTCTCTGTGCCTGGAGACATCCATCTCTTGCAGTCCACTTCTATATAAACACAGTTACTAAGCTTTCTTTGGACTAGTGTTTGCCTGGAATTTTTTTTATTCTTTATATTTTATCTCGTAATTTTATATCTTTATATTTACGGAGTTTAGATAGAGAGCCAATGTCTTCCTTTTTCTTCTCATTTGGGAATCTCTGACTGTTTAGACCATTTACGTTTAGTGTAATTATTAGTGTGGATGTGTCTAATGCAACAGTCCTCAGCTGCATTCCACCTGCCCACATGCTCTTTACTCCTGTTGTCCCCTTTCTATGTATGGTGTTGTGTTAAGGGAGTACTTCTTATTATTCTCATTTGGGAATCTCTGACTGTTTAGACCATTTACGTTTAGTGTAATTATCAGTGTGGACATGTCTAGTGCAACAGCTCCTCAGCTGCATTCCACCCGCACACATGCTCTTTACTCCTGTTCTCCCCTTTCTATGTATGCTGTTGTGTTAAGGGAGTACTTCTTATTATTCCATTTCATCTCATTATTGGTTTATCAATTATATGTCAAAACTGTTCACCATTTTTCAATATTTGTATGTGCACAGTTAATTTAATTTATTAGAATGTGCCTATGATTGTCTTTGGACAGTCAATTATCTTTGTAATGGTCCCTGACATCTAGGATTAGTTCAGTCCCATCACAGCCTCTCAGTTCTCCATCAGCCTCTCTCAGACTCTCGTCACACTTGGGATTTTAGATTTGTCTCTGAACAATGATTTCATTAACACGGCTCCTAATAGAATCTATACTCCAAGGAGACAGAGGAACAATCAGTTTGGTTTACTATTATATTTCCTAAATCCACACCCAGCATCAGGAAGATAACAAGGCATTTATAATAACTACTCATTAATGAAGATATAAGTCAATGAATAAACACAGAAATCGATTATCCTCC
This sequence comes from Galagoides demidoff, assembly GCA_963574575.1. Lineage (NCBI taxonomy): Eukaryota > Metazoa > Chordata > Mammalia > Primates > Galagidae > Galagoides > Galagoides demidoff. The sequence goes on from CAUYQV010041797.1 coordinate 24,377, forward strand.
AAATATTGCACATTATTACAGAAACATATTCCTTCCTTCCACCACAGATCTGTTCCCTTTGTTGTTTAAATATCAGTGAGACTCTTTTGATTATCTACTTGGCATGGCCTGTATTTCACTTAATCCTTTCTCTCTGCCTCCTCTCTTTGTCTCTCCCCCACATCTCTCTCATTCTCTCTCTCCCTCTTTCTTTCCTCCTCTCCCTCTCTCCTATGTCTCTCTCCCTCTCTCCTTCTCTCTCTTCCTCCCCCTTCCTCTCCCCTTCATCTCCTCCCTCCTTGTTTTTACATAAGCATAACACACATATATTTGTTTACACATATATACACATCTGAAATTTTATTAAAGCAATATATGTATTTAATTCAGTATTCAAACACTGTATATGTATATGTATTATGTATATAAAAACATATATAATACAAATACGTAAATGCAAACATTAAATTTAATATAATTCTAAAGCAGAATCTAAGATGAATATAAATCTGACAAGTCTGAAAAACTTAAGAACTATATCAAAGTACACATTGAAATTAAATATCCCATAGATGCTTCTTAATAGGTCCTCCTGCTTATTGCTGACAAACCAGGTCAAGTATCAGCAAAAAAAAAAAAAAAAAAAAAGTTTCTTCACCATAATTATTTGCATAGTTGATGACTAAGAGACTATTCAATAAGTTAAAGTCAGATTTGCAATGATATGCCTGAAAATATTTGCAAATAACTGGTGTAGAGTCAAATGATTCTTATGCTCTGAAAGAGCATGTGGGATCTAGACAACCTACTCAATTGTTAGTCCAGCTGAATATTGATTAGGAAAGGTGCTTATATTATGCTCCCTGTGAAACTTAAAACTGACTTGATGTCAGTCAGAAGATGAATTTGAGATTTATATTTATTTCTCTGTAAAGATATTGGTATTCTCCTGGACTCAGGTCTTCACTCTCCTGGGATTAATGTTTGAAGCCATCTCTGCCTCTTGGAGGGAAAACGTGCCTCATCCCCCATCCCACACCAGGGTGCAAAAGACCCTCATGGCCCACCCTGGGCTCCAGTCTGCATCTCCCCTCCAGGTGCTCTGGCCTCTGAGCCTCAAGCTCTGCCCATTCTCCCTGCAGTTCCTCTGAGACAGCTGATGCAGACAGACCCCTGACTGCTGTTGCAGGTGTGTGTGGCTTGGGGATTTCTACCATAGGACAGTGCTACAAATGCCCCACAACTATAGGTCACCACAGCAGAATCTGCTCTGCACAGCAGAGGCAGCCTCACCTAAGAAGCTATCTCACATGGATCTCCTTCCCAGCTCCCTGGGGGCCTGAAGGAGAGCTACACAAGTCCGTGTTGGTGCAGGTACATTGAAAATGGGCAGAAGTCATGGAACTAACTTGAACTGCAGGATGAAACACACCATCAGATTAGCAGAACTTGTTCATTGGGAGAGAGCTACTTGAGAAGAAGGACCAAACACCCCATACAGTCCTTGCCTTGGCCCTGGGCCCTTGAAAAACAGAACTTCCTGGTACCCACACCTGCCTGCAGAGGAATGGTGTCCAGGACAGGGCCCCATGTCCAGCAGTGAAACAGCATCATGACAGGTCCCTGTGTCCCTAATCTGGTGTTTGAGTCCCTTCCCAGCACTGACCATGAGGTCCCCAGCCTCTGTGTGTCCCTGCACCACAGCCTACAAAATCTGGGCACAATTCCATCCTCAGAAGAAAGGCAGCTGCTTCCTGTGGAGGCCAAACGTGCTGCCCGACTATTCCACACTGGTGTCTGTTGAATCCAGACGTCCACAGCATATGCTGGGAACCATGTCACATCTCTGACTTCCCATCTCCCCAGAGCAGCATTTCAACAGCTACTCAAAGGTATCTCATCGTCCTGGATACCACTTTTAAAAGTATTTCACTTGCCTAGCTCTTTAGTAGTATATGTAGTTGAGAACTGAACAAAATTCTTCATGTATTGTTTGAAAAGTCAGAAGAAAAGAGAAATGTGTCTCTTTCCAAATCAGGCTCGGGCACATGCCCTCTGTCACACCACACCAGTTAGACCTCCCTGTATTTCCAGAAGAATGCCTAGAAAAAGTTTTCTATCTGTTTCATAAGGGTTATGCACAAAAAAGGGAAGAAAATACCCCAAAGTGAGAATACTATTTTATTTTCATATGTACTCATATATTTGATTTTTAAGAAAAGAAAAGTTTTTTTTAATTTGCAAAAGAAGCAGATAAAATGATTCTCAGAACTTTGGGGCCCAAACGCTATGAATAGATTATCTTTTTACTTCAGAAAGGATTGTAAAAACCATATACCCAGCTGTATGTCTGGGAAGTGAAGGTCTTTTTTCTGTTGTGCATACATATTAATAGGGACTTCCATGGGATGCTATGTCCATTGAACTGTATCATCATTAAATCTGAGAAATGTAGGAATCCAGATTCTTGAATAGGTCATCATTTTGAGTGGCATGAATTATGCCAAAGGCTGATGTTTCAAATAATACGTATCGGCTGATAAAATCAATGTTCTTTCATTTTTCTGCATAATGCACTTTCTACCACCAAACCAGCAATTGTGTCAAGATGCAGGGTAGAGACCTGCCCAGTGATCCTGGGGAGATCCTGCCTGGCCCTGGAGCTGCACCTGACCAGGAATTACAGCTCTGCTTCTCCCCGGGAGCAGCCACCCCGGGGCTTTTCTCAGACACCAGACTGGGTAATAGAAAGGTTGTGGGATTGAGCAGAGAACATCCCAGGCAGCTTCTTCAGCTTCCCAAAGTGACACAAAGGGCAAGAGTCCCACCCGTCTCCCACAAGGTAAATTAGGACAAATGGGAACATTCAGAGAAAGACTCAATTAGACCTGCCTCTCTCACTCTGTGCACTAGCCCTGCCCTACCCTGCGTGTTCACCTTCATTAAAACACCCTCCTCTTGCTGCAACCACACCCTGCTTTTTAAGGACAGATCTAGAAGTAGGAGCAGGTGAGCAAGGGTGGTGCTCAGGACCCACTGTGCCCAGGGCCCGGGCAGCAGCCTCCTCCCAACCCACTCAAGCTGTCATTGGAATCAGCTCTGTGGCAGGTTCCCCCAAGCTGGAGCACAGGGGAGGGTCTATGGAGCCCTGCTGGGACTTCCACCCTGCAAATGAGGAGGAGAGTGACCACACAGGCTCCGGGGACTTGGCACCGAGCAGCGGGAGTGAGAACGTTGACCTCTCATTTCTCATGTTGGGAGGATTTGTCTCAAAGTGCAGAAATGATCTCTGCAGGTCCCGTTACTGAGAGTGAGACTGGATGTGGGTGCTGTGGTGTTCCAGGGCATCCCTCCACCTTCCCCGAGGGCCACAGCGAGGAAGGGAGACCGTAGGGACACACTGGAGGAGGCTGTGTGGGCACAGGGAACCTCCAGGCCTGGCACGTGTGCGGGGAATGGTGCTGAGTGAGTGAAAGAACCACAGTCGGGAAACAAGAGCTGTGTCACACGCGGGTGACGCATTAGACTGTTTTCAGATCCTGTGAATGATCTGGGGAAGAGTTTGCTGGTAGCGAGAACATGGAGAGATTTTTTTTTGGAGGCTGATTAATTGAACATTTAACAGCTTGTTTTCATGTACAGTTTACTCAATTTATATAAGCAATTACTGAATTTGCATGTACAAATGGATGCAGCTGCAAGGCCTAAGGTATTTTTTTATTAGGTCTACTAAATTTGACTCAGGAAATAGGTTCAAAAGCAGCATTTGGCACAGCTCTTTCTGCTAATGATGAACAGAGACCTGCATCCCCTATTTGAGAAGGGTCATTGGGAAGGTCACTTTTACCGAATAAAATAATTGGATTTGAAGTGCATGAAATCTCCTTTTACACTTAAAATGCACGAGGAGGACAAATCTGAACCATACCCTACCTTGGTCAAATCCTAACTCTTCAGCTGTCTTAAATTAGTACTTTAGACATCTTTCATGACTTGGTACTGGAGTTTAAAGAACAAATAAGACATATTGATGCTGTAATCAACAACTCCATTGACATGGGCTCAGCGCCTGTGGCTCAAGCAGCTAAGGCGCCAGCCACATAAACCTGAGCTGTGGGTTCCAATCCAGCCCAGACGGCCAAACTCCACTGATGCTCGGCTTGGTCCCCACTGAGACAACACCCCCCTGGTTTTCTCGACTGCTATCCTGGTACCTATATTTTGAACTATACAGAACTAGTTTCATATGTGAATTTAAAAAGGATGTCATTGCTAAATTTTGATTAATTCTAAGCTGAAGGGAATTTCACGTCACATCTGGATAGACACCTCCCGGATCCTGACAATATACTGAACTCACTGGTAGGTTATGCATGAATTCACGTTCTTGGCAGTTTATTTTTAAATAATAAATTAACTCAGGATAGGTCTACGACATGGCGTTTAAAATCATTTGCTCATCAAAGCTGTTGCTGTGATTTTCATTTGGAGTTTTTAAAATCAAACCGGCATGCTCAGACATGTGTGCATTTTAAATCATGGTGGTGCAGAGAGCTGAATAACTTGCAACTCCTGGGTTATAAATCCAACAAACTTTCAATGCCAGATATCTCCAACCTTTTTATCTTCATTAAACTATATCAAAAAGAGTTGCGGTGACAATGAAAGACTGTTCAACCCATAAAACAAATTCAATAAATTCCCACTTGTTTGAGGCATTGCCACAGAGCCTGAACTACCCTTGTGAGAATTTATAACGATGATTTGTTCCTTCAAGCTGACGCGGATGTTCCGTTTTACTGTTTCTCTTGATTTATAAATTGCCTTAGAAATTTTCAGCCGTGGATCCTATTACCTCCCTTTAGCTCTTCATGGGTTCCAAGTTTTCCTCTGATAAAGCATTTTACAGTTAGTGGAATTCGATGAAAACCTGAGTATGGGGACTGATTTAACACCCTCAGACAGTGTCAGTTATGGCATAATACACAAGACTAAATTGATTTAATCATGAAATCTCACCGAGTGTGTGCCTGTGTATTTCGATTATTTATCCAGGCCTCTCATCAATGACCGTTTTTCACGAGAATGATAACCACAAGCAGATGTGCCTGGCACCGGGCACGAGGGTTTGTCTGTATTCATGGGGCAACCTGCACATCCCTGGGACGTAAGCATTACCATCGCCCCACCTTACGGGGAAGAGACCATCGCGGCCCGGGGGAAAGACGGTCACCTGCACAGAACCCCACATTCTGCAAATGGCCAACTGAAGTGCTAGTGACCAGGTTCCCCTGAACCCAGTTACCTCAGCAGTTTAACTAAAAACATGGGGATTAGTCAGGATGGAAGGGGGGGGATTATTCTCTTCTTATCTATTTTTCAAGGTTTATATTTTTTAAATTGAGGTAAAATGAACATGTAAAGGTTACCATCTTTATCGCTTACAAATGCACACTTTAGTGGTAAGAAGGATATTTACATTCTGGCCCCCAGCCCCCATCTGCCCTCTGTCTTCATGAGGGCTGCTTGCAGCTCTCAGACCTGAGAGGGACAGGCTGTGTCTGTGTTTCTGCACCTGGCTTGTTCCACTCCAGTTCCACCTGGGTTGCTGGGAAGGGCGAGGTCGTGGCATGGCTGCATCTGGACACATCGCATCCCATTGTGCAGGTGCCACATTCTCAAGTCTCCTGCGGACGTCGGGTGCTGGGGGTGCTACTGCAGGAACACAGGAGGGTGGATTCCCCCCAACACACTGGTTTGCTTCTTTGGGGGCCCACACCCCGCAGGTTCTGAGGCACCTCACTCTGGTCTCCACTGACCTGCCTTCCCACCTTCCCTTTTCTCTACATCCTCGCCCACATTTGTTATTTTCTGTCTCCATAAAAGCCATTTGAACTGGGGCGAGAGGATTTCTCGTGGTGGGTGTGACCTGCGTTTCTCTGACGATGAGTGGCGTGGAGCACTGTGAATGTCTGCTTTTGAAAAATGTCTGTTCAGACCTTCTGCTCATTTCTTAATCAGGTTGTGTTTTTTGCTATTAAGTGGCTGGAGTTCCTTATCCCCGGGTCCCCCGTTCTGGTCTGTTGGTCCGAGTCCTCAGTTGCTGCCGGGGACCCTGCTGTTTTAGAAGTGTGACCCTCTGTTGCTCTCTCCGCTCAGGACTGCTGAGGTTATTTTGGGTCTTTCCTGCTTCCATGCACGTTCCTGGATTAATTCTTTTCTGTTTCTATGAAGACTCACGGGTCTTTCAAGGGTTACATTATAAGCTGCCTTGTGTGGTGCTGTCATTTTGATAAACTAATTCTTCCATTCCGTAAACACGAAGTATCTGTTCTTTTTGGTGTGTCCTCCCCAATTTCATTTATCAGAGTTTCATAGTTCTCCTGTTACAGACCTCTCATTTTTTTATTCAGATCAATGCCAAGGTCTTGTAGCAATTGTAAATGGGACTGTTTTCTTGATTTCTTTTTCATGTGGTTCACTGTTGGCACAGGTAAGTGGTGTGCTTTTTTGGGTGTTAACTTCGTATCCTGCCACTTTACTGATTTCATCAGCTCAAATAGGCTTTTTGGTTTTTGTTGTTTTTTTTTTTCTAGTGGAGACTTATAAGTTTCTGTAGTTGTAAGATCACATCGTCTACAAACAAGGGCTTTTTCTTTTTCTAGTTTGGATGCTGTTTATTTCTTCCTCCTGCTCATTTCTTGGGACAGGACTTCCAGTGTCACACTGGTGGCAGGGGTGACAGTGGCCGACCCTGCCTCACTCCAGTCCTGGGAGGAAAGTCCAGGGAGATGTTAGCTGTGGAGAACCAGGTTTGGGGTCTAAATATTATCATTAATTAGGTTTGGGGATTGACTTATATCTATAGTTTCTCTTGTGTTAATACAAAAATTAAGCTTTATAACTTCTGAGGTGTTTTCCAAGTGAAAAATTACCTGGTCTGATGAAAGTGACTAAACATATTTTCAAAGGTTTTTAACCCTTTAAATTGTCATTCTGAATTTCAATTCTCAATTTTAAACCAATTAGATCAAAGTATGTAAGAGACCCGAAGTCCTTCAATCCCTCTGAAAGCTGTGGTCACTTAAAAAATGTACATTCTAGGGCGGCACCTGCGGCTCAAAGGAGTAGGGCGCTGGACCCATATATCGGAGGTGGTGGGTTCAAAACTGACCCTGGCCAAAAACTTTTTAAAAATGTACATTCTAGTTTTCATGTTTTCTCAAAATTTCCTCAGGTCTGTTATTCATAATTCAAAGACTCACTTGTGTTCTGATGTGCCGTCCTTGGCTTCCCCTCCCTGTGCCCTGTGCAGTGACAGCTGCGTGTCCAGCACCAGGGCCACCATCACCAGGGAGGTGGAGCTGCCACCCCAACCAGCCTGTTTCTGGCACCTCCACACGTCAGCGCTCTCCTCTGTGTCCTCACTGTGCACTGTGTGGATCCCATCTGTCCATTCCTGTTTTGGCATCACTGTCAACTTAGTTATTTTAAAGCTGGATTGTGTGGGCAAGTTAAACACCACAGTGTGTCTCAGTGCAAATGAACCACAGGAGCATGTTGGGGGCAGCTGCACCGGATGGGTCCCACTCACCTCCTTCCTGGAAACCACAGCCGTGCCGGAACACTGATGCCCTCAGTCCACAGCCCCTGCCGGTGGCCACTGGGACAGTCTGCCGTGGTCACACTGATGCTGCCCCCGTCACTACCCCATCACTTCTCCTTAAAGAGGTGAACGTGTCAGAATTAAGACGAGATTGTCCATGATTCTCTTGCTATGGCAAGCCGACTCTCTCTTCTGGAGTATCCTTACCAACTTTGCTGCTCACATGTAGACATGAACCAGGACCCAGCTGTGAGGAAACCACTCATTAAGTCGGGCCTCAGGAAGATAGAGTCATTTTTCCTCCACCGCCTGCAGTTGGATACATTCAGAACGGTTCGTATTCCATCATAATTATCAGCAAAATGATTTTCATTGAATCCCATTTCTCCTCTTAATAAAAAGAGCCTTCAAAATGAATAATACAAATTTTCCTCTCACTATACACATACAATCCACAATATATTCATCAGAAATAAATGACCCCCAAAATGAATAATAAAGGTCATTCACCATAGGGTTAATATCTTCCTTTTTAATTATTTCTACAAAGATCTTATTAATTTATTTTATGGATTAAAACGACTCAGAGTCACACAAATTTTCAGTCTATGTGTGAAATGTGATTTCACCATTTTCACGAGCTGTTTGCAGAGTCAGTACAACCCAGACCTTTGGGGTGTTCAGTTCACTCACGAGTAAAACATCTGTTACCGTCGGCAGGAAAGACTTTGTAGAAATTGTCAATCTGTGTGTTTTTAAAAGCTGCTTGGAGACGAGAAAACTAGACGAGAAAACTAAACGTTTCACCAGGACATGGTCTCTGTTTGTTCAGTTCATGTCTGTGTCAAGAAGATTTTAATAATCTCAGGCCTAGGCGCACACCTTGAGGGTTCAGGCACCTGAACACACACACACTCTGGGGCATTTGTGCTGGTATTTTAAAATGGGCCACCTATACCCCTCTTGTTCTAGGTTTCATTGATGACTTTACTCTTTTATACTTTCCTTATCCCTGAGTCTAACAAGGAGAACAGGTCCATCCTGTCCTAAATAGACTGTAGCATCTGGAGATGCTGAATCTTTAACTTCATGCTGGCTGTGGCCGAAAGGCAGATCTGGAAGGTCGGGGGACGCAGGGAGCCCGTGAGATTGATCTGTGTTCCCGACTTGGTTAAGCTTATCAAGATGTAGTACCAAGTATCATCTTATAATCATCACCCATGGATACGCACACACACCGTTTGATAATCCCCTCAAAGAAGCTGCTAATTTAAACATTTCATTTTGTTTTGTTTGACATTTATGTAAAATTCTATTTCATTCCCAATGCAGGCTCTTCCAGGAGGTTGACTGGCTTCAAAGAAGTTCCAGAACTCTGCAACCCTGCAGAATCCACCTGCCTTCCTGAGTCTCAGATCCCACCCAGGTGGATGGAGCCCATCTGCGTGCTTTGAGTATTTGCATATAGATGGTTGATGATTACAGAGATGGTGGCAGATGTTGATACAGGCACAGACAGACATGGAGACACACTGCTGAGCTACACCAAAGTCTTCAGTAAATACTAGATGTTGTTACTGCCATTATCACCATCATCACTGAATTCCAGAAATTCTGAAGAACAAAACCAGACGATGAGGCCTTAAATTTGCAGAATGTGCCCAGGTTGACTACCTGATGGCATGAGAACATATACATGTATATAACATTTAATTCACACTTTCGAGGCCCCTCATTTGTAGGGTGCTCTCACCTGCACCCCCAAAGACCCCTCATGCCTGACCCAGGGTGGAGGGTGGCACCCTGAGACTGGTGCACTGGTGCTCTCACTGCCACCAAAACACTGTTGATGCATAAACCACAGACATCGTCCCCAGGGCTCTGAAACCTGCAGACTTCCCAGTGCACAGAAGTGGCCTTGACCCCTGGGGACGTGTCTGCTCCCAGGCCACAAAACTCTTCAAGGTAAGAGTTCCCCATCCACCCTGTAGCCTTTCTTTGTAGGTTCAGGAAAAAACAAAAAAAAAACAGAATGCCAAAACCCACATCCAAGGTTTTCCTTCACATTAAAACCAAAACCAGGATGAGGCTTTATTCCCAGAATTTCATTAATTTCATCAAATTTGTTCAAACACACTTCATCAAAGCAATTCAAACACATGAAAATCCTAGTACAGAATCCAATCACCATTTCCTACACACTCAAGATAGGACAGATGCTGATGTGGGTGCCTCGTGAATAGTCCCTCAATCTTATTCAATAAATATTTGTTGAGTTTTAAAGGACGTCAAGTACCACTCCAAGCTAGCATAGTTCTTGGCGCTAGGGAAATAATAGTGAATAAAACAAAAATGTTACCCATTGTTATGAACTGGATACTTAATCCCTACTTGGAAATGTGGAAAGAAAGGCAGAGATTAAGAGATTTACATAAAGTGTCACTGTTTATAATCTACGTGGCTCAAAAAGTAAGGTACATGCTGTCAAGGAGAATTGTCTCATGATCCTACTGGCACACTAGGGCATCTTCAAGGGAATAAAAATGTTTTATTAAATTTGCTGAGAGAAGATAAATGCCTTTTAAGTGATCAATAACAACAAATAATTATCAAATCAAACTATTCCTGGAATATTGTTATTGGAATTTTTGAAACTGTGAGATCATTCTTACCTTCACAGTTAATAGTATCGCCGTAGAGGGCGAGAGAATTTTGACTTCGTAGAAAGAGTCTGCATTAGGATTGACAAAGGGCACAAAGAGTGCTTGACTAATAGCATTTCCTAACTTCAATGGCATCCTTCTTTGATTAATTATAAATTAATATGAAATACCTGGGAAATATCTGAAAAGTAAGTAGAAATATTTGTTTGTCATGAGCATGTCCGGATACAAAACCCAAATGGTAATTAAAAACGTCACTTACTTGAAAAAAATAATCATGTTATGCACATATAAAGTAAAAATGTAAATGTTAACTTCTTTCTTAAATATTATTTTATTTTGTAAGAGGCAATATATGCAAATGGTACTCATTTCAAAAATATAATAACCATCATCAACCCACTGAATCTGAATGTTTCTTACATATTGTTTACCAGTGTAGTGGTATCCTGTGTATATGTGCCCTGTACATGTGTGTACATGTGTGTACACAGTGTATGCAAGTGTGTGCGTGGGTGTACACAGTGTGTCCACACAGTGTATGCATGTGTGTCTGCAGTGTGTGCAAGTGTATACATGTGCATGTATGTGCATACAGGTGTGTGAGTGTGTACATGTGCATGTGTGTGTACACAGTGTGTGTGCATGTGTGTACAGTGTGTGGAATTGTGTACATGAGTGCATGCATGTGTGTGCACATGTGCATGGGGGAACACAGTGTATTTGTGTATGTGTAGTGTGTGCATGTGTGTACATACACGCACGTGTGCCTGCTGTGTGTGAATGTTCTAGTCTCAATATTATCTCCAACATTCTTTCCACATACATCCATATTTTGTGGATTTTACATGCCTGTCCATACTGACTTTCCTCATTCTTTCTAGTGGCCACATAGTAGTTTAATTTATTAGAAAAGCTCATCTAAAGGCAAGCATAAATGTGTTTCCTTTTACAGGCTGAACCTGTACTACCAGGTCCTTGGTGGCAACCAGCCTAGGCCTCCTGGCAGGGACTTCCTCTCCTCCCCAGGGACAGCGAGCAGACCCTCCATGCTGCACGTAGAGCAGCATGGGGCGGGCCCAGGTATGCGTGCATGTGGGGCGGGTGCTGGGCAGGCCTGGAGTGTGGGTGCACGTGGGGAGGGTGCTGGCCAGGTCTGGGGTGTGGGTGCATGTGAGGCGGGTGCTAGGCAGGCTCAGGGTATGGGTGTGCACGAGGTGGCCATGCGCACTGTGAGGCTCATATTTTCAGGCCATCCATGAGCGTGGGGCTGCGCTGCTCCCGCTGTCTCCTCTGACCGGTCTCGGTGTGAGAAGGTTCGGTGTTCTCTGAATAGCAGGTGACACCCCTCCACACTGCCGGGCGTGGTGTTCCACACAGGTATCATTGCCGCACCGGCAGCCACGCAGGCTTCCTTCAGGCGTCATCTGCCAACAAATCCATCCCATTTGGCATCTTATGAACTGTCTGAGGTGGCTCTGCCACTTAGCAAATATTTATCTAAGTCCTGATATGTGTCAGCCATGATGCTGGCAAGGTCCTCAAATGCTTGTGAAATATACCAGTGGGTTAAGATCATTTTCTGGCTGACTGAGGTTTAACTAGGAATCTCTTTTTGACTTTTATTCAATAGACTATAAAAACACAGACTCTGGGAGGTGGAAGGAATTCCGGAGTCTGTTCAGTCTGGTGCTCTGTTTACCGCGTGAGTAACCCATCTCGCACTCGGCTGGGGAGCTCGTCTTCCGTAACGAATCTGGGACCAGGAGGGCGCATTTTCCTTTGCAGGAGTCTGGGATCCCAGCCTCCACCCTGCTTCTGCTTCTTTCCAAAGCGGTTTCGTTAGATGACTTGGGATCTGGCTCTTCGAATCCTGCACTGGTGACCTTACAAATCTTATGATCATAGCAGAAGGAGTCTTTCCCCCCACCCGGTTTGGAAGCAAATGACCTTAAGTCACATGCCCCTTCTCCTGCCACCTTCTGTGGCCGGGATGGTGGGTCTCCAGTGTCGGGGGCTCCGTGGACGTCTTGTGGACAAAGCAAAGAGGCCCCGTCCAGAGGAGGAGCAGGTGCTGGGGGAGAAGGGTGCAGTGTGTGTCAGAGACACCTGAAAAGTCCACTGAGCCTTTTACTTTATGGATGTCAATGCTGCACCACAGGTACTCAAGGACAGTTTCCCATGTTTACGTTGGTCACTGATTGAAAAGCTAAGGCGAGAATTGGGAGGTGCCCACTCTCCAGGAGAAAAGCATGGCCTCCTGGGGAAAGCCTCTGCAGGAGTCTTTATTTCCATGGTAAGAAATTGAAATGCATTTGGTGGCTGGTGACCCGATGCTGCCCAGCAGCCGTCCGTTCCTGCCTTTGCCGAGGCACCTGCCTCACAGTCCCAGGCCTTCAGCTCCTGCCCACCGGGCGATGCTTGACATTTGCTCATCATAAATATTCATATTAAATACAGTTGTTTCCTATCACATTATCTCTTTTATAGGATAATAAGTGGGAAACAGCTCCTCATTTTCGCTGGGATTCCAGTCAGCCAATTTATCATTTTTTGAGGCCTCTGGATCTTGTTTGAACTTGAGAGCTCCTTTGTAACCAGGAAACGTTTTGCAATCCGATACATAACCTTTCCCTCCTCGCTCTCCAGCTAATAAGCATGTAAATCGTCCCTTCTGTGAAGGAAAACAGGGACGAATAAACCCCTCGTGGAAAATACGCACTTTGATGAGTTGACTCATGTCACGATCTTATTTTTAATGAGAACATTTTTAAGAAGCTAGAAAGAAGGTCCCCAAATTTAGTACTATACCTAATATACCCAGACCGCTTCCATCTGGCTAATATATAACCCTTCTTTGAAATGTTAATTATGGGTTTTAAAAATCAGTTGAAGAGTAATGTACAAAAAGCATCTTAATATACGGGATCTAACCACAAACTGCAGCCTGGGAACGTTCTGAAGGATGTAAGCAGAGACATGTTGGTGCCATGGTGCTTGGGGGGACCCGGCTGTGGGACAGCTATGTCCCCACCTCTGGGTGCCCCCGTCTGTGTCTTTTCCTCTTAGTTTTTTCTGTCCTGAGTTTATCACTTGCTCTTGTCCACTGCTAATATTCAGCTCTGAGTCAACAGCTGCTTTCCTGACAGACTGTAGTCTATGTGGGCAGGTGGGGTGGGGGGAGAGAGATAAAAGATGTAACTTAGGATTTTCACAATAACCCCATTATAACTTCCACATCTGCTACAAGCTTTGGGGAGCTGAACGAGGGCTCCCTCCTCGTCTTCCCCTCCCAGGGACCTGGCAGTCCGCACCCTGGCTCGAGATGCACATCAGGACACCTGGGCTGGGGCGAAACCCACGCCACGCACCCTGTGCTGGTGCTTGTCAACAAAGCGAGGATGTGCCAGAAACGTCTTGTGTTTTTCCCCCGTGCTCTGAATAGTAAACACATCCTTCAGTGTGTACCTTAGAACTCCAAGAAGAGAAAACAGGAGTGAAATTCGGAATAGCACCCCTGCAGAGCCGTCAGCGTGTATCAGACTGAGGACTGGGCATCGCTTCAAAACCAACAAATGCCTGACCGAGTTATCTGAAAAGAGGGACTGATCTATAAAAATTAATTGGTATTGATCTTCTTAATTGCAATAGAATCTGGTAATGCCATTCCAAATAATTTACAGAAGTCACTTTAAAATATTGCATGTCATCCACATGAAAAATCATTTTCACAAACCCTGATTTTCTTATTGAGTGGTATTTTTTTTTCTCTCTGGAATGGTCCGTTGGAGCTTTTAACTGTGTCCACCTCTGAGAAGTGGTGGCTGCAGCTGCAGGCGCCTGGCTCCCAAAGGGACAGCAGCTGAGGACCCCCGTGTGGCACAGGGGATCCTGGAGCAGCCACTGGGTTCTGATAGGAGCCCAAAGTTCTTGGTAAAGCTACTGGTGTCTCATACAAACGGTGTCCCACGGAACACTCCAGCCCTGTAACGAGTGGGAACCTGCTTACGGGAGTATTTCTTGTAGCTACTATAGAAAAAAGCAAGGACTCGTTACAGGCTGAAGAAATCATGACCGCATTCTGTTCAGCAGCTTTGTGGCCCTATTAAAGTCATCTAACTTTTCAAAATTTTTATATTTTGGGTTTTAGTGTCTATGTAGTAATTCTGCACCGTAGCTGATGGCCACCCTTTGTCCACACAGACAAAAGCCTCCTTCCCCAAGACACCTTTCCTGCCCCAGACCTGGAAAGGGCACCTAAGTCCCTACTGATTACTGGAGACCTTTCCCTCGTGGGAACGTTCCACGTTCCATTTTTGACTGACAAATAAAAATTATCTAAGTTCATATGTACATGTTGCTTTGCGATTTGCATGCATTGTGGCTGGCGAACACATCTATCACCTCCAATACTTCCACATGGTGGGGACACTTGAAATACACTGCTACCAACTGCAGTCACCACACTACGCAACAGATCTCGTGAGCCCGGAGTGTGACAGGCCAGGTGCCCAGGCACTCCCTCAATGTGGATGCGAACGCTGCCTCGCAAGTGGGCAGCCGGATGGCCGTCCCCAGGGCTGAGGGCAGGAGGTTCAGGAGCTGATGATCAAAGGCCCTGGGATTTTAGTTGGGAGGGAAGAGTGAATTTAAAAACCTTTCTGGCTCGGCGCCTGTGGCTCAATCGGCTAAGGCGCCAGCCACGTACACCTAAGGTGGTGGGTTCGAATCCCCAGCCCGGGCCCGCCAAACAACAATGACGGCTGCAACCAAAAAATGGCTGGGCGTTGTGGCAGGCGCCTGTGGTCCCAGCTACTTGGGAGGCGGAGGCAGGAGACTCGCCTGAGCCCAGGAGTTGGAGGTTGCTATGAGCTGTGATGCCATGGCACTCTACCCAGGGGGATAGCTTGAGGCTCTGTCTCAAA
>CAUYQV010041798.1:0-16352 GCA_963574575.1 Galagoides demidoff
ATGTTCCCCTGGCCATCTGCTGACCTTGGTGGTGAGTGACCTTGGATGTTCCCCTGGCCATCTGCTGACCTTGGTCATGCTCTGCAGTGAGGTACACAGCTCACACCTTTTCTAGGGTGAGTACTCACTTAACTGTCAGACCTTGTGAACATGACCATGGCAACTGGCTTCTGACCTTATGTCAATGAACATATAAGAAGAGTAAAGAAAATTTTAAAAATTCAAGAAAAATAAAGCAAGCACACATTTCTGCCTTCATCTGATTGGGGTGCCTTATATTAAAACTAGTCCCTCATTAAAAACAATGAAAAGTCTCAGAATAACACGCAGAGAAACTCCACACCCTTGTGGTCCTTGGAAAGCCTTCCCGGTGGGGAGGAACCGAGGAGGGTCCACCATAGAGGAAAGGAAACTACAGGGCCCCTCAGGAGAGGCTCTGCGAGGACTTTCCTCTCCACAGGGGTCAAACTCTACACTGCCAAGGGGAAAGACCTGGAAATCAGAAGGGGAACAGCTTCTCAGCAGCCAAAACCTAAGGACAGAGGGAAAGCTGCCCTGGTCAGCACCACGGGTCTCCGATGGGAACCAAAGGGCCGCCCTTCAGGAGGGGAGGTGACAACTGAATGGAGCAGCTATCACAGAGCCACTCCTGCCTCCGCTGCATCTGTCAAGGCTGCTGCTGTCACGGGCGTGACCGGAAGGAAATGAAGGCTGTCTGGAGAGAGATGACGGATGCCGTCACAGGTCGTCCGCGGTCTGCGGCCTGGAGTCCCACCTTGGTCTGAACACACACCTGAGGCATCAGGTCCTAGTTAGCAGCCGCAGATTCTTCACCCCGAAGAATATGGTTAAGACATCCAACAAGAAAAGGAAAAAACTCACAGAGACCCACGGTCTATAAAACAGAGAGCTGGAATCCACAGAATAGAACCAAATGGAAATTATAGATGTGTGATTAACTGGTATTAAATTTAATAGTGTTTAATAAGATCTTAGAAATGGAAGTGGGGCCCAGTATGTGGGAACATAGATCAGGAGGGAATGTGAAGAACAGGTCACAAGATGGGATGCAAAACACAGGAAAAGAGACTTGCAAGATACACACAGCCCTGGGTGAAAAGGAAGAACACGTGTGAGTCTCTGGAATGATAAGGGGGAGAGGGAATGAACACCACACCGCCATATTTGACAAAAGACAGTCCAGGCATTTCCCAAACCTAACAAAATAAATCAAATTATAGATTCAAGAAGCTGGATACATGTTATAAAAACCACTCGCTGCTTGAGACACAATGGTTACATTTCAAAAAACAAAGAGAGGGGGAAAAACACCTTAGAAAAACCCACAGGTATTACCAGAGATTATTTCTAAGGAAACTAATTCAGACGTGATGGGGGTCTGCAAAAAACAGAGTGGGATCTTTACCGTGATGGTGATAATGGTGCAGAGACATTTGCAGGCAAACGCACCGGAGAGAGTCCGTCACTACAGACCACACTGATAAACAGATAAACATGCCAGTGTGAGTCTGTGCGGAGGGAGAGGACCCCAGAGTCTGGGCCAGGCAGGACCTGGAAAGCCAGGAAGGCTGACCCATGGCCAACTCTGAACACGCGTTAACTATTTACAGTCACAATAACACCCATGTTGCTGGTGCCTGAAATGAGACACCTGACCCCTCTTCTTGAGGCCAGGGCTGAGACCTTGGTGGCTCAAGCTTAATCCCTTGCTCCCTTCCCAGGGCCAGCATGTGGCACAGGGCCCTGCTCCAGCGAGCCCAGGATGAGTCTCTGTGGGAACAGTCATCACTCTTCTCTTTAGAATAGGCCAGACTTGACTGAGGTATGTGACCTGGGGTCGCTGTGGAAGCCTCACCTCGCAACTTGCAGCCTCCTGCCCTGCAGGATGAAATCTGACTCTGGACCTGAAGCTGCAGCTCCAGTCTTGGGTCCTGGTGTGGTTTTAAATGTGCATGTTCCAACTCTCGTGTCTCTGCAGCTGTCATGGACAGGAGAGTCAGTGAGCAGAGTCTGCACCACCCAGGCAACCCAGCATGACTGCCACCCCTGCTTAAGACAAAAATAAGGGATTTTTTCCCTATAAAAATGTGTGTATGTTCACTTAAAGAAAAAAATCTGGATAATTCTGAATTTTTTTTTTTTTTTGAGACAGAGTCTCAAGCTATCACCCTGGGTAGAGCTCTGTGGCATCACAGCTCACAGCAACCTCAAACTCTTAGGTTTAAGCAATCCTCTTGCCTCACCCTCCCAAGTAGCTGGAACTACAGGTGCCCATCACAACGCCTGGCTATTTTTTCTTTTTTTGTTGTTGTTGTTATAGTTGTCATCGTTGTTTGGTGGGCCCAGGGGTTGGATTTGAACCCTCCAGCTCTGGTGTATGTGGCTGGCGCCCTAGCTGCTTGAGCTACAGGCACCAAGCCCTGAATTTTTTTTTAAAGAAATCCTTTCAACCAGAGTCACAGTTAACCTGTCGACTTTTTTCTCATGGGGTATTTTTTTCCTTAGTAATTTTTCTATCTTCTGCTGACATCACTTCATTAACCAGACACCTGGGAGACACTGTCTGGCATTTCACAGAATTCGTCGGAGTGAGTGAATGGGGAGATGGCACAAGTTTGACTGTGGAAATGAAAGGGTCCCAGCAGTGGGGGTGGCTCAGGTCCTCTGCCTGTGGCTCACACCCACACGGAGGGGCCAGATTCTGCCAAGGTTCAAGGTGGGCTCCCCTCAGAATCCCTGGGCTAAAAGCCAACACTACAGGAAGATGGTATTAAGAGGTATCCCCCTTTTAACAGGGTGTTCTGATGTCCCTATAATTCTGTTCAAACAACTGCAGAACCAGGAAAACTGTTACTACTAATGATGCGTAACATACTGGTATTGCTGGTCTTCATAGATAGACAGATAGATGATACACATAGATGTAATCTGGATTTTTTGAAAATTTTGTCTGTGCTGTCAACTTTGGAAAAAGTATCCATGTTTACGGTGTTGAGTTGTCATTGTGCAGAAGTTAACAGCCATATTGGTCTAGAAACTTTAAACTTCATTTCTTCCCACATGTACAGGGGTAACGCCCTGTGTCAAATATGGAAGGTCTTATCTACATGAGTTTGATTACAGGAACTAATAAAGTATTCCCTAAATAATGAAAAGAGAAAGTTAGGTGGGGCCTTCAGGAGACGACGGGGTTGTAATAGGTCTGTGACCTGATGAGAGGTCCAGAGAGACGCCCCATCCTTTGCACCAGGTGAGGAGGCAGGTGAAGACCGGGCTCACCTGAGCCCGTCTCCGACCCCACCTCTAGGGCTGTGGGCCCTCACTGTCTGCGGGTTATGAGCCACCAGGCTGTGGTGTGTTGTCACAGCTGCCCACAGTGTCCTAGTCTGGACGCTGTCCATCCCTGCAAGCTCCGAGGTGGATGCGATTTCAATGTTTAGGGCCAATCACTGTCAACAACTCTTCCCAGTGCGTCCTCACGCATCTAGTTACAGAGTGTCTGGAGTGCTCCTGACACAGGGCCGTGAGCCTGTGTGCCAAATGGACAGAAAATGGAAACATAAGTGCATCTCACAGAATTATTTTCTAAATTGTTATTGCTCAGCCCGCTTCTGAGGCCGTGTCAGGCAGGGCTCTGGATCAATACCCACCTGGGAACACTGGGACCAGAGTGTCTTGATTAGACTCCCCAGTTGCATGTGGGGGGAGGGAGCTCTGAGAGTCCCCTCTGCAGGTGCACAGACACCCCACTGGAGGTCACACACCCACCACAGGTGCACAGACACCCCACTGGAAGTCACACACCCGCCGTAGGTGCACAGACACCCCACTGGAGGTCACACACCCACTGCAGGTGCACAGACACCTCCCTGGAAGTCACTGAGGCCCCTGCCCCACCTGATCAGCTATGTCCCAGCAGGAGTCCTTTAGTGGAGCTGTGGGACAGCTGGCCACCTCTTCCACATATGGGTTGCAAATGGATAATTACTTGGAACTAAAATGGTATGGATTAAAAGTGTTACATTAGGTAAGTTATTTCCCCATGAATCACATTAACCCTTTGAATCTGAGTCGCTGTGTGAAATGTGATTTTTGTGAGGTTCCCTTCTAGAGCACCCACCCGTGCTAGTACCTGGGGCTTTCAAGATTCACCACAGCACCGGCCTCAACTGGGTTTGTCTGGGCTTGGGCTCTTTCTAACTTTTGTCCATTATTTTTGGCTACTCATAAGTTTAGCCTAAGATCTCCTTTTCATTTCATTTTATTTTTTTTTTTTACTGAAACTGTAGGTGAAATAAAGTCATTTTGAATTCATCCAAGTTTCGATATTTCCAATAAATATCTCTAAGTTATAAAGGCGCGCCTTTGAGTAATGCAGAAGTCAGATTCCAATAATGAATGCAGGCAGGTAATTAAGCATACCTAAGCTTACAATCCCAATTTATCATCTTATATGCAAGGTCCCCAAATTATAAAACAAGTCTGATGTGAGAAATGCCCTAAAAGTATTCCCAGTAATAGAAAATGCAAAACCTAAAGAAGCTGATGCATAGAAAAGGGTCTTTTAAGAAAGAATTTTCTTTATTAGAGTACAGTTCTAATAAAGCTGTAAAAGAATGCAGTTTATTAATATAACATTAAAGTTCAAATAATTGAGGTTGCTGTGGAATTGTCACATTTTAGGTTCGTTCACAGAGATGTCGGGCACTGGGAACTCCTGCTGTTCACCTGCCCTCAGCGATGGTGACAGGTTATGTGAACGCTGTCCTGTTGGTGTGACTGCTCCTGTGTTCACAACTCTGCTGTCTGTTATGCACGGACACCAGTGCCTGGTGCACTCTTTAAAGCAATTTGGGGGCTTTTTCTGGAATGGTATCAGAGCTGTCACCTCCCACCTTTGCCCCCACAGAGGCACAGCCTCCCCCACCACCATCCCACCAGACGGTGCGTTTGTTACAACTGTGGATGAATCAACTTACCGCCTTCACTTGAAGTTGGTGGGTACGTATGGGCCACACGGGATTGCACACAGCAGTTTCTGGTTTCTCTAAAATTTCTCTGTGATCCACCTGTTCATCCCTCCTTCCCTCAACCCTACAGACCCCTGATGTTTTTACTGTCTCCACAGTTTTGCCTTTTCCAGAATGTTATGTAGTTGAATAAAATGATATGTAACCTCTGCCGACTGGCTTCCTTCACGATATGCTCTGAAAACCAGTCCGTGTCCTTGTGTAACTTTTTAAAGCCCTGAGTATCACTCCAAAGCCTGAACGTACCAGTTTGTTTATCTGTTCATTTGCTAAGGAACATCTTGATGGCTCCCGAGCTTTGGCAGTTATGAACAGACTGCTACGAACAGCCATGTGCGGGATTTCACGTGGACATGTTTACCACACGTTGGTAAACGCCGGCAGTCTGTGGATGGCTTGGGAACTGTGTTTTGTTTTGTGAGAAACCGGCTGCGTGGTGCTGTGTTCCAGCGAGAGGGAATCAGGGCCCCGGTGCTCCACAGACTCGGTCAGCCTCTGTACCTTGGCGGCTGCACCAGTGTGCAGCGGGGCCTCCTCGTCGTCTTAATTTGCTTTGCCGCGATGATGCATGAACAGCGTCATTTCAGGGCCTGGAGAGGTGTCTGTTCAGGTCTCTGGCCCATGTGTAGTCAGGGCTCTGTTTTCTTACTGTTGAGTTTTAAGAGTTCCTCATAGCCACTTTGGGGTGACAGCCTTCCTCAGATATAAGTGAGTCCTCCCAGTCGGCACCCTGCCCTCTATCCCCCGGGCAGGATCCTTCATAGAACAGAAGTTTCTGATTTCCTTGAAGTCCATCTCATCAATATTTTCTTGGACTGTGCCTTTGGTACCATGTCTAGAAAGTCTTGTTTATATCCCAGATCATCTGATAGTTTGCGTTTTGTCCTTGGGTCGATGGTCCATTTTGAATTCAGTCTTTTTTTTTTTTTTGAGATAGAGCCTCAAGCTATCCCCCTGGATAGAGTGCTGTGGCATCACAGCTCACAGCAACCTCCAACTCCTGGGCTCAAGCGAGTCTCCCGCCTCAGCCTCCCAAGTAGCTGGGACCACAGGCGCCTGCCACAACGCCCAGCCATTTTTTTTGGTTGCAGCCATCATTGTTGTTTGGTGGCCGGGCTGGGGATTCGAACCCGCCACCTTAGGTGTATGTGGCTGGTGCCTTAGCCTATTGAGCCACAGGCGCCAAGCCTTGAATTCAGTCTTGCAATGGAAAGGTCTGTTTCTAGATTCTGTGTGTATGTGAGTAAGCGTGTGTGTGTGTGTGTGTGTGTGTGTGTGCTTGTGTGTCCGTGTGTGGACGTCCAGCTGCCCTCCCTGTGTGTTGAGTAGATGCTGCCTCTGCTCCAAGCTGCAGCCCAGTGGACCCTCCCGGCTGGTTTCTCTCTGAGCTTTTCACTCTGTCCCCTGGATCTACTGTCCCTTGTTTCACTCAGGCCTCTGTCCTGGTCACTATAGAGCACACAGTCTTTGATGATTATCAATTTTTAATACAGTGAATATAATCATGAAACCATGAGCTCCAAAGCCCTGAAACATCTTTTAACCTAAACAATTTAAGCTGCATCCCTCCTCGTTCTCCCCTTTGGGCTCCTCTCCTGAGAAAGTTAAAGTACTGGTGTCTGGCTCCCGGGCGAGTAAGGCCATGTCATCGCCTAATTCCTGCAGGCCAAGCCACTGATCAGACCCGGCAGGGACATGAAGTGACCCGGGACTGTAAATGTCTGTGCATCAAGTCGCTACAAAGGCCACGGCATTTGTTTTCCTTGATGGGATGATGGATGCAGCAGGCGTGGAAGGCGTTTCACTCCTCAGCAGTCGGGGAGCTGGAAAGCCAGTGGCTCTGAGCTCGGTGCAGAGGCAATGCAGAGGTCTGCCGCCAGCTGCGCGCTCTGCACAGGGCCCGGCACTTGGAAGGAATTCACAGCCGATGCCTCTCCAACCCAGACTTCCGCACATCATTTACACTGCGCTGCATTCCACGCGATACCGCGCTATCACGGAGCCCTGGATAGTGGTTCAGGTAATGGCATGAGAAATTGATTTCCACCATTCCCTTTTATTAAGAAAAAAGAAGAAAAAAGCGTGGAAGTAGTTTCTCTTATCGGTAGGCGAGACCAAAAAAATCTAATATTCCTTTCCTTTTAGAAAAGATTTATTCACCTGCTACCATTTCTGAACTTCTAAAACATAAAGTGACAAATACAAGACTCATAAAATATCCAGGTTCTGATGAGGGAGATGGCAGAACTCGATAACAAATACCAAATGGGGCCTGAGCTGCAGAACCACTCAGCCAGAAACTCAGACCTGCCAAAACACTCCGGAAAGGAAGGTGGGAAGCGCTTTCCGGGAAGGGTCTTTTCACACCGTCAGGGCTGGGCTGCTGTTCTGCAGAGATGCGAGGGAGACAGATGTGATCTCATGCTTGGATGTGCCAAGATTTCTGCCCATACCCCTCTGACTCTGGATCTTTCCAGAGCGACGTGTTTCCTTATTTTTAAAGACAACGATATTTTAATGCACACATTATGAGTGTAAAACAATAATTAGTGTGACTACACCTTATGATTCATTTGCATTGTCTCAAAAATTCAGAAATAAATCTATTTTAAGGGAAGACGTACATTCCTCTTTGCTATCCTTTCTTCTAATTACTTTTGTGTGTGTGAGTCAAAAATGCCTCCCTCCTTTAGAAGAAAAACAAAGCGCTAATGTCTGCACCAGTACACGGTGCTCAATCAAAGATCTTTTCTCTCAAGCACATTTGAAAATTGGCCGCCTACCCCCGAGTGACTTGCGGTGACACTTAATATAAAACTGGCATTCCAGTCTGTGCCCTTGAGGAGACCTATTTCATCAGGAATTTGTCTTGTGGATAGATTTTTGGCCAGACAAAAACACGTGCTTTCTGTCACCAAACCGCCTTCTAAGGCTTTCTACTTGCTCCCTAGGAGTGATAATTTCTTGTTTGGTTTTTACCCCCTGTCTTTTCCCCCTTTCTTCTGCCTTACTTATTTTCCCAACACATTACTTATTTGCAACTGTTTTTCTGTAAGATTCCAAACATTCGAAGGTCCCTGTGAATATTAATCAGTTAAGATTTGCTTCACTTTTCTAATAGTGCAGAAACTCCAGGTGTAAGTTTAACCCGATCAACATAGCCCTTGTGTACAATGCCCCTTTATTTCAATGTCCTGCAGAGAAGCAGCATTCTAGACGTTGTTGGTGGTCAGATTGCAACGTTTTGGGCTGGTGTGTGTCTTGCACAGCTGTGGCCGAAGATCCCTTTCCTCCTCCCGCAGGTGAAGCCGTGTGGAGGGGAGGACCTGCCCGAGGTTTCCAGTCATCTACCCAGCAGTTTCCTTCTTACGGCTGACCCCTCTGTGGACCCTGTGTGTGGATCCCCCACGGCCTCTCAGGTGCTGTAGATTGTGCGTCCCTGTTGCTGCTGAGAGCGGCACCTGCCCCTCTAGGTCCTCTCCCCCCCGCCCACCAGCAAAGGCTTCTGTGTCCCTTTTTTAGTGAGCTTGGCCTTGTTTAGGTACTAGTGATATTTCCCACATCAGTGTGATCAGGCATTTCTGGGGGCCCCTGGACACCCCCCACTCCACTGTTCTCTTTCTACCCCTCCTCCAGGGACACAAGTGTCAGCGGGACATCTGTAGAAAGGTTTTTCCAAATTTCTTTTTGCGAGCCTTTGTTTTATGGGAAAGCAGAGTTTACATCCACCTGTCTGGCCCCTTTGGTCTTGTTATCGTCCCGTCCTCAGGTTTCAAACTGTTAGAGTTTCAGGGCAAAGGCTCCATATATCTGCTGCAAAACAACTGCAGGCTCCTCTATAGCAACGGTGGATAGCGATGACCGCCCACATCACAGTATGCAACTTTCCTTATGAGATGAGCGTTCAGTACAATGCACCTGTGCCCAGCCACACATGGCAAGGAACCGTCCACAGCATGGAACAGCATGCGAGTCATTCCCTGGCAAGGAGAAGCCAGGCTGGAGAAGGTCATCTCACCCCAGGACAGCCACGCCACTGAGGGACGACTAATCTGAGTATGTGGACCAGTGTGGGGCTGTGTTCAGGGCAGTGGAGTGAATCACAGTCGCACCCTGCAGTCACAGACTGGGGCAGCTTGTGCACGGGGGGGAGCCAGTTCCATCCTCACCCAGCTGCGGGGACTGTGGGACCCCAGCACCCTCCCCTCCCCCACCTTCTTTGTCTCTGGTAAAAATTTACAGCTTCCTCAACAACTTGCTGAGGGCTGTCACCTCAGCCGTACAGCGAGGGGTGGTAAAAAGTAACCTGAGCAGCCTGCCCCAGATGGTGTTGCTATGCGCTGTCCTCACATACCTTCCTCAGACACCCCTTGGTCAGCCCAGGAGCGCTGGTCCCCCAGAGACATGACGCAGTTGCAAAGGGACTGCAAGTCCCTGTTTGTAAGTCCTCTGGTTTAGGAGTTGCTGTCTTTTCTGGAGAAATAATGTAAGAAAATTAAAAGATAACAGAAAAACATGGAATCCTGTCATTTAATTTTGCTGATTACTGGTGTTAAGTCTGAGTCTCATAATGTAAGAGTTGGAGGAAGAGAAGTTGCCGGTTTGTGAAAACTCACGTGTGCAAATCAACGGAGGACCCAGTTTGATGCTGCACAACTCCGGGCTGAGACCCAGACGGCTGGAAAGGGTCATGAGGCAGAATGGACGCCGGGGCTCTGCTCTAGGCCCTTGGATCCCAAGCCACCTGTGGGCGGGCACCTGGCTTGGAAAAGGGGGGATTGAGCTGGCAGAGCAGGCCCTGCAGGGTGAGTGGGGCCACAGCACAGAGGAGGAGGGGGCTCAGAGGGTTTGAGCAGGAGGAGACAGCTGTGCCAAGGTCAAAGCCACCCCAGTCCCCTTAGCTGACCACAGACGATGAGCCTGATGGTCTGGAATCACACGTGGCTGTGCAGCCCGGCTGCCCTGCCCTGGGGCCTTCTCTTCCTAGGACCCCTGTGACCACCAGGAAGCATCCTTTATCTGGAACATGTGACTTTGATGGCAAAAGGCACAAGCAAAGGTCAAGCCCCACTGACCACTATATTTGCCACAGCTGATGGCACCATGACGCAAGGCCATTAGTGGGAACAGGCCACATGTCCAGGCCTGACCAGAGGGCAGGGTCACACTTCACCTCATGGGGACGTCCGGGACATAAGAGGGAGGAGGATGGAACAGTCACAGGGGCGAAGCCACTCTGTCGAGAACACTGAAACACAGTATGTTTGCAGGAGAAATTCCTGGTGACACTATTGGCAGTTTGAAAAGAAGTTTTCAGAATGGGGCTGGTCTTTAGTGCTATCAGCCTGACTTTTCTGCACCAGGGGTGGTGTCCATCCCTCCTGCGGTCCGGGGCCGTGGAGCTCTGTGTTTCTCATGATCAAATTTAAGATTTACCAGAAAACAGAGTTTGAATGGGGATTGAGTCAGTCCCGACTGGATTTGTCATGAGGGTGGGAAGATCTTAAGTCAGAGTTTCGATAACAAAAAAACTGAGGAAATGATACAGAAAAGAAAAATAAAAAAAACTTTGACAAGCGCCTGACACTTTTCTTAGGGTTTTGTTCTCACAGATGCTTTTTTATGTCTAGAGACTCAAAGTCCTAACAAGCACCACACTCACGGTAACCTAGGAAACGTAATCAACAATAGCCTTTTTGGCAATAATTGAAATGAATTTTATATTAAAAAATAAATACTTCTGATCTTCTTGTCTAAGCAATTATACTAATTAGATCGAAAAACTCTGACACTTCCAATTAACATCTTTGACAAAGTATCTATCTGCAAATATAGCAGAAGGCAAATACTGATTTGTGAAACTGGAGTAAATCGTGTGGACAGCACAATATGTCGACATTATTAACTGACTTCAACTATTTCTGATGTGAAACAATCATTTGTAAATAAGAAGTGTCAGCAAAATATACATGAGCATTTGGAAACGAAATGTGTCGAGCTGAGATCAAAGCAAGCAGAAAGCAAAGAAAAAGAAGAAAATTTAGAAAATGGTTTTATTTCGACTAGAAAGTCTGCTGAAGATTGTAAGACAGGCCCAGTCCCCGTCAGTGGTTCCCCCAGAGCCAGGAGTCTGTACCCCGTCACTCCACAGATGACTTGAGGATGGAAGGTTAGACTTTACATCCTCACTGCAGAGAGAATGGTGACTGTCATCTCCACACAGAAAGCATAGCTGAGGGGGATCCATGTCACCCAGGCCCGCCCAGGCAGATGGGTAATCAAGACATAGACGCCTGCAGAATTCAGTACGGGCTGCAGCAGTGTTCTTTGGGGGTTACTTTTTCCATTTTATGCTGAAGTTCTATAAAAGTCCTTCAACTAAAAAAAAACTACTCTGTGCTCCCAAAGTCCCCCTATTGGAAGTGAAATCAGTGTGTGGAGAGGACCTCGCCCTCCCCTGCTTAGAGCAGCTACACTATTGACAGCCCCAAGGAGCAGCATCAGCCTCACTGCCCGTCAGCAAATGAATAATAAAGAAAATGTGACACCTTCCCTTGTTCCTGCTTGTCTACCAGGGGCAGGTTTCACGTGCTTGGGTCCCTATCTATAAAATGGTGTCACATTCACACTGAACCAGTGCAAATTCCCCTCTATGCTGCAAATCACTTCTACCTGGCTTATAATCCCAAAACAACATAAAGACCACGTACGTAGCTGGGAAACTGGAACAATGCCACGAAAACAGTTTGAACATGCTCAGTACTGATGCAAACATTCTTTTTTTTCCTTTTAATACTTCGAATCAGTGGTTGATTGAATACACAGATATGAATTCCGAAGATATGGAGGGCCGACTGTATACACAAGGAAATACTCTTCAAAAATAACGACATCCTGCCATTGCAGGAACGTATGTGAACTTGGGGGACTCAATGGTAAATGACATAAGCCAGGCACAGAGAGACAGGCACTAGGTGCTCACAGAGAAGGCGTCTAGAGAAGCTGCTCTCAGAGGACCAGACAGCAGAGGGTGGGGCTGGAGGAGACGGGAAATCGCCCACAGGTGTGAGGTTGCAGGTGGTAGGAAGAGTGACTTCGGCTGTTCCACAGTCCAGTAAGGTGAAGATGGTTAATAACATTGCATTTTATATTCCAAGATAACTGGAAGGGAACAGGTGCTTTCTGTAGTATTAGCTAAAAAAAAAAAGCGACTAAAGTTATCTAAATTTAATTAAACCACAGGCTCTGCAGTTTCAGACGCTCTCTGCAGGAATGATGGCAGGGATTCAGAGGCCATGTGGTGGACCTGGGTTCTGAGCGATAATGGGCTCTCGAGGCACCTTGGTCGGCTCTTTTTTAAGGATTCTAGGGGAAAGAGAACGGTTTAAAATTAAAAGGAGGCAAAAAGTGAGTGATGAAAGGCTTTATCGTTTGTGAGCTGCTCCTTCTCTGAGCCTCCTGCGTCACAGAAATGAGAGGTTCTAGGGAACCAATTCTTTGTGGTGGTCTCGTTAGTGGCCAAAGCCCAGCTGAAGTTTTACCAGAGTTAGTGTCGATAGCAACATGGGATTCAACTGTAAGAGCAAGAGTCTGGGTTTTTCACAAGTAATAGATGCCTTTGTGATTAACAGATTAAAAGTATCCCAGAATGGGGCTGTGCCTGTGGCTCAAAGGAGTAGGGCATATGCTGGACGTGGCAGGTTCAAACCCAGCCCCAGCCAAAAACTGCTAAAAAAAAAAAAAAAATCCCAGAATGAACTTCTACTTTGCAAAAGAGTTGACTAAAATAGCTGCATTATTTGGATGATTTATATATATATTTATAGATAAACATACACACATAGAGATAAGTGTCCAGGGGGCTCTACCTGCTATTCCACAGTCCTCAGCTATATTATAACATTCATCACTTACACTCAATTTATTTTTATTTATATATGTTTGCTGTCATCACCTGAAGAGCCCCTGAGCTCCTGGGGGTGGGTCTGCCTCCCTGCGGTGAAGTCGGCCTTCTGGAGGAGGAGAGAGCTCTCAGCCCCTTCCTGGCGGCTGCGAGGACAAGCATGTGAAGTCTGGAACAGCCTCTCCGCAGAGGAGGCAGCACTGAGACTTTTATATTTAAATTAAGAAATACTTTGGGTAAATACCATAGAATGACGTTACCAGGTTCTCGGACAACAGCATAAGGAATTTAACTTTAATCTCAAGTTTTTGGTATGGCAAACTTTCTAATCAGTATTTTAGGAAGGTTCATCCAAAATCTATAACAACATTGGGCAGAAACGACTGTGAGAAGGGAAGATGAGGAAGTAACCAGGATTATCAGTTCTACTATTTGAAAAAGGCCCATGACACGTAATACAGGGCGTATGATCCTCATGTAACAAACTAACGCTGAGAAGAAGGTGATTAAGTTACCTGACTGGAAAACTATTCCATAAATTTTAAAATGTTCTTAAAATGCTCTCGGTAACTAACTGCACAGCACACACAATGGGTGAGATGTGCTCAATCCACATGCTGTCGAACAGTCTGTTTAAAATGTGTTTATTCTAAATGAAAAATAATTGGCTTTAGTTTTCAGTATTTCCTACTTTAGCTATTCCCCTGTGTGCTCAATTTCTTAGCACACTTTACTATCTGATTTTCAAAGTGTGTGTGTGTTTAAATAACTTACATAGAATGCAAAAAAATCAGCACAAGCCATTAAAAATGGTTTTATTTTAACTCGGATTTTCTCTCTTGGCTTTTCCATTTCTTCCCCATCTCTAATTGTGCACCTCGTTTCGTTCCTTTAAAGAACCATTTTGCTCCCTGATAATTTTATTAGGCAAATTCTGTCTGTAGGAGTCCACTTTCTACGTCCACTCTGTCCATGGCTCTCTGTGGACTGCCTGTCATGGCCCATGTCTCAGGTCAGCAAGAGCTGGGGCCAGGCCAAGGGTGGCCTGTCCCCTGCCTCCCTCCCTCCTTCCCTCTATCTCTCTCTCCTTTCCTCCTTCCTTCCCACCACCCTTCCTTCCTCTCCTCCCTCCCTTTGTCTCTTCACCATTCTTTTTTTTTTCCCTTGGTTTTTCCAGGATACTGACAGCATCATTATAAAAACAAAAGAGACAGCTGAGCTCTGGAGAAGAACACAGGGCCTCCCTCCATTCTCAACATCAGTCATCCTCTTGCCCAAGGTCCAGGTGGAGCAGAGTGAGGTGGGGTCTGCCCCCTCCCATCCAGGCCTTGCCAGCAGTGTGGATTTGACTGCAGACACCGGCTCTTCACAGTTCTGGGGGCTGGATGCCCAACATCAAGGCAGCAGCAGATTTGGGGTCTGGCTCGACGCCTTCACCCTGAGCTCACACGGGGGAGAAAGGGCACTCTGTCC
Source organism: Galagoides demidoff (assembly GCA_963574575.1). Classification (NCBI taxonomy): domain Eukaryota; kingdom Metazoa; phylum Chordata; class Mammalia; order Primates; family Galagidae; genus Galagoides; species Galagoides demidoff. The sequence goes on from CAUYQV010041798.1 coordinate 14,428, forward strand.
CCTCCTCCTCTGATAAGGGCCCCAGCCCAACATGGGCAGCACCCCAGACCCTGTCTCAGCCTGTCAGCCACCTGCCAGAACAGGCAACACGCTCAGATAGCCATGGACAGCAAAGGGCCACAGAGAGAGAGGGGGGACACAGGCACCCCACCCACTAGTCCCAACCCATACATGAGTAGTTCAGAAGAACAGGAAGAAAAACAAATAAATTAGTATCCTAGAAACTATGAGAGAATCTGTCACATCCTTAACCCCCCCCCAAAAAAAAAAACCCCAAATGTTATAAAAACTTTAAGAAAAAGCCACAATAAAAATTGGGGTAGGGTGGAGGGTTCCCCAAGCTAAAGCTGCCTTCAGGGAAAAGCAGCCAGTCGTTTGTCTGTGGACAAAGCGGAAACACGTGGAAAAAGCAAGAGAGAAAAAATGAGAGCCGAGAAATCTAATCCTGGAGAATCAGCATCCACTTACCTCTGAGTCCGGATGTCCAGGAAACTAGGAGAGTGGAAAGAGAAGAGAAGGTCACCAGGGAATGAGATATGAGACAATTACTCGGAGTGGAAAGACCTTCGTGAAAGCTGAATTGAAAACACTGAGGGTGGGGCCCTGGGCCAGTGGGAGAACCTGTCACCTGCCCCTCCCCACCCCGCCCCGTGTCTTGTTCTGCTGGGATCCACACCTTGTTTCATGGGCCTGGTATTTCCGCCCACTACAGAGGCTGAGCGCATTCTCCTGCTCTTTGTCTCCTGCACAACCTCGTGCCATCCTGTGGCAAGGAGCCTCCGAGGTCTGGCTGTGCTGGCCTCGCTGCCTGTGTGCTCCAAGGACCTGCCTGGAAGGGTTCACCAGTCCCAGGAGGACAGCACCAGGCAGGTGAATCGGAGCAGAGCTACCCCACCCCAGTAAGAATAAATGATGGCTTTTTTAAACAATGATGTTTCTGAGTAGATTTGCCACAGAACATGTTGAGGGTAACAGGTAATTGATATACCCAGACTCAATCATTTTGATTTTAAGGAATATTAAATTTAAAGTACCCTAAAATCTTCTTGGAATAAAGAGATAGCAAAAGGACTTTAAAAAAATCTTTACACATAAAAAGATTTTCTGTAGGTAGGAATGAATCCCAGGCTGCAAAAGAGATTGACCTTCCAAGATTTGCGAGAAAACGATTTTCTCCTGGAAACTCATATCAAGCAAATCTATAAATTAAGTTCAAACGACAAAGTCGCATTCAGCCATGTAAGAACTCAGAATACGAACACATGTGTTTGCTTTCTGGGAAACAAAACAAATAAAGAAACTTAATCTTACAAGCTGAAAAATAAAACTGATAAAAAGAAAAATATGGCACATAAAAGTTGTCAAAGTAACTTGGGATTCCAAGGGAAGGTAACTTGAGCAGGAAACATGTCAGAGGTGCCTGAGAAGGGTTGAACCAAAAAAGATAAAGGTGGCAATGGCCCCCTAAAAATAATGGATTTAAAAATAAAAATGGAATGAAATCCAAGCACAAGAGATAATAAGTAAGAGAAAGGAAGACAACAGGAATAAGGGCAAAAGGTTTATGTCTGAAGGCACCACGAAGCTCCAGGAAAAACCAAAAACTGAAAACAAATAAATGAAAAAGGAAAAAGAAATCCCCATTCATAGGTGAAGTGGATCAAGGTGAGTCACAATTTTAAGCAATAGTGGACTGTATGCTTAGAATGTTCTCTTTTAAGTGGCACAGATTTCAAGAGGGTCATATCTTCAGCCTTCAGCTGCCAGCTGTGCATGGCACTGGGACACCTGCCCGGGGCGGGGGCAGCGGTGCCTGGCGGCAGGGGGCTCCAGCTCCAGGGCCCATCTTGCTTCCATGGGTGGAAATCTGGGAACCACTGAACAGGCAGCTGCCACGGGGAAATAGGAGAAGTGAACGAAGTGAG
>CAUYQV010041799.1:0-19315 GCA_963574575.1 Galagoides demidoff
CCTGTGGTCCCAGCTATTTGGGAGGCGGAGGCAGGAGACTCGCTTGAGCCCAGGAGTTGGAGGTTGCTATGAGCTGTGATGCCATGGCACTCTACCCAGGGGGATAGCTTGAGGCTCCGTCTCAAAAAAAAGAAAGAAAGAAAAGATACTGATATAATTCACCAGAATAATAAGTCTAAAGACAAAAACCATGTAATTGTCTCCAAAAATGCTGAAAAAGCCTTTGACAAAATTCAACATCCATTCTTAATTAAACTCTTGAAAAAACAAAACAGAAATGGACAGATATTCCCTTAATATGGTCAAATACACACACACACACACACACACACCCTCCTGACAGGCATACAGCCCCAACCATCAAATAAAAGGTCTAATTCCAGGAACCTATGAATGTGTTACTTTCAACGGCAAAAGTTTCCTTTAAAATATGATTAAGTAGTTTAATATGGGAAGGTTAGCCTAGATTATCCAGGTGGGTCTCATATAATAACAGAGTGACTTTTAAGTAACAGAGAGATATAGAAGAGGGAGGATCAGAATCAGAGAGTGATTTGAAGAAGCTGCCCTATTGGGCAAAGGAGGCAACCAGCCTCTAGGGTGTAAATACAAAGAAAAAGATTCTACTCCAGAGCTTGCAGAATAAATGAAACCCTGCTAACAACTTGATTTTATTTCAGTACAATCCATTTCAGACTTCTAATTTCTAAAAGTATGCAATAATAAATGTGTTGTTTTCAGCCACTAAATTTAGGGTAATGTTACAGGAGTGATAGGAAAATAATAAATACCTCAACCCTGGCTCAGCGCCTGTGGCTCAAGTGGCTAAGGTGCCAGCCACACACACCTAAGGTGGTGGGTTCGAATCCAGCCCGGGTCCACCAAAAACAACAATGACGGCTGCAATCAAAAAAAAGCCAGGCATTGTGGCAGGTGCCTGTGGTCCCAGCTCCTTGGGAGGCTGAGGCAAGAGACTCACTTGAGCCCAGGAGTCAGAGGTTGTTGTGAGCAGCGACGCCACAGCACCTTACCCAGGGGGATAGCTTGAGGCTCTGTCTCAAAAAAAAAAAAAAAAACCTCAACCCTAAAGGCAGAATTTTACTTAATGGAGAAATCCTGGAGGCACTTTCAATGATATGAAGGGAAGGTGAGAATGCTCACTACCTTCACTAATATTCAACATTTTTCTATAGTTAATGCATTAAACTAGAGAAAACAATAATTACTGTAAGAATTATAGAAAAAGCAATAAAACTTCTCTATTCTCTAACATGACATTGTATTTGAAAATTACTAAAGACTAATGATAAAAGCAAACAATAAAATGATAGAGCATATTAGTATTTTATAAAATTAGCATACATAAATCAACAGCATTTTCTAATAACCACTTACAGAATAAAACAGATCATGAAACTCCATACACAATAGTAATGATAATGTAAAAGACTTAAGAAAACAATATGATGTGATCAAGATCCCTTTAAAACACTTAGAACCCAAAATAGACTTTATACAAATGAAAATATTTCCCTGATTTTGGGTTAGAACACCTGAAAATCATCAAGATTTTAATTCTTTCTAAATTTATGCATAATCAAAATTTAGCTTATTTATGGACCTAGATAATTTGATCTAAAACTTTGTAAGGAAAAATTATCTTACAAGAATGGCTAGAAAATGCAGGTAAAGAGAAGCTACGAGGAGGGACTAGCCCTATCAAATATTAAAACACACTGGCGAGACCTCTCTAGTGAAAATAGTGTGCAATTCATAAATAGACAAATGCAATAGAAGTGTAGTAAGAAACCAAACTATATATAGATGTCCAATATGTAATAAATATGTTATCTTAATCATAAGGACAAAGAGAGAGAATCTTTTTTGTTAATGGTACTGGCACACAGGAAATTTAGAAAAGGATATAAATAGACTCATTCCTCATACCACACACAGTCCAAATTGATCAAAGATTCTAATGTAAAACCTAAAATTATGTATACACTTGGAGGAACATTGGGTAAACTTAAGCTGGGTGTGGGGAAAGACTCTCTAACCATGACTAAAATTCCAGAGGCCATAAAACAAATAATCAATACAATTAATTATGTAAATTTTCTTTAAAAAATTCTACACAGCACAAATAAGCAAAGTCAAAACTCAAATGCCCAACTAAGAGAAAACATTTACAATGTATATCATACAGAACTCTAAAAACAAAGACCTGAATGTGAGGGCAAAGACAAAATTTCCGACAGAAATACAAGCTAACTATATAAACAATTCACAAGAAGAGCTATAAGTATGGACCCTAAATATATCAGCAAATTTTCAAATTCATGCTAATTTAAAAGAAATGCTGGCTTGGTGCCTGTAGCTCGAGTGGCTAAAGCACCAGCCACATACACCATAGCTGGCTGGTTGGAATCCAGCCTGGACCTGCCAAACAACAATGACAACTACAACCAAAAAATAGCCAGGCGGTGTGGCAGGCATCTGTAGCCCCACTACTTGGGAGGCTGAGGCAAGAGAATCACTTAAGCCCAAGAGTTGGAGGTTGCTGTGAACTGTGATTCCACAGTACTCTACCCAGGGCAACAGCTTGAGGGTCTGCCTCAAAAAACAAAAACAAACAAAAAAAAGAAATGTCAACTTAAAGCTCTACTGTGATGCCATCTCTCACACCTCAGATTGGCAAAAATTCAATAACTTGACAACATATTCTCTTTGCAATGTTTGTAGATAGGAATGCAAGAATGGTACCACTAATATTAAAAAGAATTTAGCAATATCTAATGAAACTTTTAAGCATTTATCCTTTTATACAGCCATCATTTTTTCTTCAAATTTATCCTGGATATCTACACCTTAAAACACTAAAATGTATGTGTAGATGTTTGTTCATTAAACATTATTTGGAATTGAATATTATTGGAAAATACCTAAATGTCCAAGCACAGAAATTTGTTCCAATAAACTCTGGCAGCACACAAAAAAATTACTAGGTTATTGCAAAAAAGAATGAGGAAGAATCTGAGTAACTGATACAAAGCAATTCCAAGGAAATAATTATTTGGTGAACACATTCAAAAGGGATTCTACAATATACTACCTTTTGTGTAAGAAAGAAAGGAAAATAGGAAAATGCAAAAAAGCATGAGGATCAACTTGAAAACAAGGAAGTTGGTTATTTGCAAGAGGTAGAAGGTGTGAGATTGAGGTAGAGAGGGAAGAGTGGCAGTTCTGAGTATAACTATGCATACTTTTGAGTTTTATAAACATGTTAATATATAATACAATCAAAATGCAAAATTAATATGCTGAGGAGAAATAAAATCTAAAACTGAAAAGGAAATGGAAAAAGGAGATATGAAAATATCCTTCATTCTCATTCCCACCAACCTAACCTGAAAAAAAAAACTGTATTTTCTACTATTTTTATATAACAAATTATGAAACTAACTTGTGTTATGTAGGGGTCTACATGTTTTTCTGTTTGGGTAGGAATAGAATGTTATGTGGGGGTCTATATGTGTTTCTGTTTGTGGAAGAATAGAAATGTATAATAAAATTTTGTGGTAGAAACAAAAGACAAAGGAACAATCAGTTCTGAGCTATAGAGATGATTTTTTATAGTCTTAAAATGTATTAACCTTCAGGCACTCAACTTATGTGCCAATCACAGTGTATTTATTTAATTACACTGGTCTGAGAATCAAAAGCATGTTGACATGTAACAAAAAATCATACTTCTAAAAAGATTGCCTACACCAAATGTTTCTCTATATAGAAATAAATGTAAAACCTATTCATCTGATTTTTACTCAGACAAGTATAAATGAATTTCTATTCATAAGAACACCATTCCTAGTCTATAGCCCAGATTTCTTAATTCAGTCATACTTTTACTTTGAACAAAAAAAGGAACAAGGTGAAACAAAACAAAACCTGAATAGAAAAGACCATTTCATTTCCCCTGTAAAGGTATTATAAAAAGCCAATAACAGCATCATTGATATATGAGAAAGAATTATGAACAGACTGCATGACAGCTATTTTAAAATGTAATAATAGAACCTCAGAGAAACTCCTGTCAAAATAAAAGAAAAATTAGGATGTGCAAAGCAAAAGATCTTTAAGCCCAAGAGGTAAATCAATGATGAGAGAGCTGAGTAGCACAGAGAGTAAAACAACTGTCTACCACACTGCAAATATAACTGCAAAGGGAAAATCGCTTGAGGTGATTATCAAAAGTCACAGTTATCAATGAGATAGCCAGTAAAGGGCATTAATTAAAGCTCTGTGGTGTCCTATATTGAGAAAGTGACTTTCAGCAAGGCACAAACAGTGGTTCAAATTATGGAAGTAAAGGCAAGCATTTCCTATCCCAATTGACATGACAACCAAGAGCAGCCACAATCAAAACAGAAGCAACAGAATGCCACTTGCCCCTACAGTCTCACAGAGACTACCAAAAAGGAAATAGGTCTGGAGTTAGATACGTACACACAGTGAAAGGAATCTGTGCTTTAGACAAACTATAATGATTACGGGAAACTTAAACTTCATCTTAGAAGTCAATAGATGCACAAAGATACAAATTTTTTCTGAATGCATGCATTCCATGTAAAGAAAATTGTCACTTTTCAGAGATGGAGTTGAGTCTTTTTAGCAAAATTCTGGTAGGCTATGCCAACATAGGTCATCAGGGTGGACAGAAACGAGACATTATCAACCACGCAATCACACAGCTGTCAGGAGTAACATTTTTGGTTTTAGCAGTTAAAAGTTAGAGAAATAGAAATGTCCCCACTTAATACCATATTTTTCTAGTAAACTAATCATTTCATGATATTATATGAGTCATTTGATAATCTTTTGATGACTAAATGAAACGAGCTTTATAGATTTCATGACAATGTAACACAACAATATAAACAAATCTATTTTGGGTGAATCTGCTGTCTAGCACTCAAAAAAAAAACAGCTACGTGCATCATTACAAAATTTTGAGACACACAAAAATCAAGAAACATAAAATCTGCATAGACAGAAACAAATGAAGCCCTCCTAAAAACACTGATGAACAAAGCAAGTTCATTGTGTTTCTTGGAAGTGAAATAATGGACCATAATATAGTCGGTCTCAAGACTTTCATAGCAATCTACATACTTCTGGTTTCATTCCAGCATGAAAGAAGCCACAAAGTGATCACTCTTGTCTCTATATTAAGAAAAAAGCTAAACAAACTTATAATCAATAATTTTTCTTAGATTCATCAGGGAAGGAAGTCACAGAGCAAATGGCTGTGTCCAAAATTAGAGATACAAACAGACAGACATACAGAATCACAACTTAGTGGAGGAAAAGCTAGGACCAGAAACCACTAGTAGAGCCAGAATCAGGGTAGGAAAACATAAACTATAATTAACAAATCACTGGAGAGTCAGTGTATGCAAACTTGACAGTTAAACATTCAAAAGTGGGACCAGTCCTAGTGGAGACCATACACTTTTGTAAGTTATACATACTTCCATCAGCCCTGCCAAGTCGTCTAAGTGAAGATCAGAGAAATTTCTTGTCACACTATCATCAGGAAAAAGGAAAGTAGACATTTAGAAGAACACTAAGAGAATGCTGTTTTCTTAATAAGGCCTGTCCTCAAATCAAGCTACCTTATCTTAACCTAAACTCACTGGGGTTTGCCCAGACTCTAACCGACATGGAAGAAGGAAAATACCCAACTCCAGACCCCTCCACCTTCTCGCCTTACCTAAGTTAGGAGAAAAGGGAGAAAAAGAACCTAAGAAGAGTCTGTGAAGACCACAGCCCAGAAACAAACAACAAACACGCTTAATAAAATATCAGACTAAAGAATCTTGCCCCTACTCCAAAACATAGCACATCATTAATAGGGCTCCTGCAAAATGTAAGGGGTTTACCACAGAAATAGTGGCTTGTTTTTGACTTTATTTAGAAAAAGTCTCCAAGGATACTCGAAGATAACAGAAAAGAAAAAAATACAGGTATAACAAAAAACAAACAAAAACAGAGACACCAGACAACAGGTTAGATTCTGATACCTATAATTATAGCAAACAGCATAACTTCACGTCAGGGAAACATACACAACCTCACACCAAAGACCTTAGTTCCTATTGTCCAGTATATGATGTCAGTATTTCAGTAAAATATTACACAGCATGTGAAAAAATAAGAAACACAGCTTGAAAAGGAAGGGTAAGTATCAGAACTGGATTTAGATATGGCACAGATTTTGGCATTGTCAGACAGTACATATAGAACAATCATAATTAATATACTAAAGTATAAAAGTGGACAGTATGCAAGAACATAAGGATAATTTACGCAGTGAGACAGAAACTCCAAGAAAGAATCAAAAGAAGTAACAGAAATCAAAAGCAATATAGGTGAAAGAGAAGTACTTTTTATGGTCATCAGTAGACCAAGAACCTAGAAAAGAATCAGTGAGCTTGAAAACATGTTAATAGAAATTACTAACATTGGAATACAGAACAACAAAAATTGAAAATATCTAGAATTGTGGTCCAATAATAAAAGATATAGAAACACACAATGTGAAATGAAGAAGGAAAATGAAAAGAGAAAAACATTTCAAGTAATAATGGCTGAGAATTTTCCAAAATTAATGATACACAACAAACCATAGGCATGGGTAGCTCAGGGAAAGCCAAGTGGAAAATATAAAAGAATTTATTTCTCAGAATATCACATTTAAACTGAAGACAGAAAATATAAAATCTTCAAATAATCCCAGTGGGTAGAGCATAGCTAGGGGTGGGCTCACATTCTTAAGGATAAGAATTGTAGTAGACTTCTCTTCAGAAACTATACAAGCAATAAGGCTGTGTGTTATAATCCTGCAGCATTACTGAATTTATCAGTTCTGAAACTTTGTGGGTGAGGTCTTTATGTTTCTCTAGAAATAAAAGTTTTGAAAAAAAATACATAAATGTAAAATAATTTCTAATTTTTTTATTCTTACTGATCTAACAGATAATAATGTGTTTAAAATAATAATATCAACAATATATTTAATGATTATATATTAAGAATAAGTGGCATAAATGATAGCAATGTTATAAGGGATAGGAGGGAGAAATTGGGAATACCCTGTTGTAAGGTACTTAGACTGCCTTTGGGTTTGCAGTGTTATTTGAAAGTAGAATTTGAATAGTTACTAATGTACATTGCAAATTGTAGGAAAACCACTGTAAAATGTTTAAGAAAAGTATCAGTGACATGTTAAGAGAGGATAGAAATGGGACAACATAAAATGTTCAATTAAAACCAAAAAGGACAGGGGCAGAGGCAAGATGGTGGACTGCAGTCAGCTTTTTGCAGAGGCTCCCATCCCGAGGGAGACTTGGAGGACAGAGGTTTGGCAGGTGAGGGGATGGTTTGGAGCTGAGTCAGGAGAGACGATTGAAGAACACATGTCATCCTTGCTGAGCTGAGTCCCCTCCACAACAGAAAGGGTGCACAGTTTGCTCCATGTGAACAGGCAAGCAGAGTTTGAGCATCATCCCACTCTATCCCACAGGAGAGACCCCTGTGAAGACTGGACCTCCTTCCCCTACTGGGGTGCCACAGCACTCTCCTGCCAGGCATAAAGTTATGAAACTGTATGTATTCTCTGCCTACAACTCTGAACTCCCGGAATTCCCCCCTACCCCATGTCTGGAGGTTTGTCACCCATAGAGTCCAGATTCTTGGGCACTTTCTTGGGAGGAGTGGAGGGGGAGGGGGCCGCTGCTTCTCTGTGCTGACTCTGTGGCATGGGAGAGAGTGGAAGACAGTCAGCTGAGTGGGAATCATACAGGAGTTGTGGTTTCCTGATTTGCAGACCAGCAGCGATGGTAGTGGGAAGGGCTAAAATCCTTGAGGACATTCAGAAGACATGCCCTGTCACTCTGGGCAAACAGAGGTTTTGGGCAGCAGTACCAATGTGGGCAGAGTGTGAGGAATACCTGGAGATGACAGACTTACAGGGAGGGGCTGTGAGTAGACTGTTTATCTGATGGATCATAATAGCACCTAGCCCTCAGGGGAATATAGCTGAGACAACAGCAGTGGGCGGGCAAAGGCTGGAATAAACACCTGAGTGTAAACTCTAATTGCTTGCTGCCCAGGGCTTTTGTATCAGCTCTAAGAGCCTCTGACCTGCAGAGGAATTTAACCTTGTTCTGTCCTGTTCTGTCAGCAACATTAATGAAGCAGGGCCTGGAACTGAGTGAATTGTCCCTGTCTATAGTAAACACCAAAGGTACCGCTGCCAGAATTGAATCTCCTGGTGACTCAGGCCAGGCAGTCCTAAAAACAGAGAGAGGTTGCCCAATGGAGGAAACTATGTCACAGCCCTATAGGATTGCCAGTGACTGGGTGCAAGGTGGGGAAAAAGGCATCAACCTTCCGAGACTAATTCATTTGCTGGGTGGGTCATTCAGCCATCATGGAGCACTGGCATGAGTAAATATCTGAGGCGGGGGTGGAGCCAAGATGGCAGAATGCAGCCAGCTTTTTACAGAAGCTCCTGTCCAGAAGGAGGCTTAAAGGACAGAAGTTTAGCAAGTTAGTTGATGGTTTGGAGCAGAGCCAAGAGAGAAGATTGAAGCGTGCACTTCAACCTTCCTAAGGTGAGCTGTGACCCCAAAAATACAACCAAAAGGTACAAAATCCACCACCAAGTGGACAGGAGTCTCCACCCCCCCCCGCCCCCAACAAGGGCTCGCAGTTTACTCCATGCAAACAAGCGAGCAGAGTTCAAACTTCCTCTCACTCTATCCCACGGGACAGACCCCCTAGAAACTGGACCTCCTACCCCTGCTGGTGTGCCACGGCACTCTCTGGCAAAGCATAAAACTGTAAAACTGTATAAAACTGTATATATTCCCCACCTGCAACACTGAACTCCAAGGAGTCCCCACACACCCGCTCCAAGGTCTGGAGGTTTTTTACCTATGGAATCCAGATTCTTGGGCATCTCCTTGAGAGAAGTAGAGAGGGAAAGGGCTAGTGCTGTTCTGTGCTGACTGTGGCACAGGTGTGAGAGAAAATCGGCTCAGGGAACACCAGTACAGCAACAGAGGCATCCTGAGCTGCAAACTGATGCCATTTCAGCCCTCTCTCTCTCTGGGCAAACACAGGTTCTGGACAGTAGCCACAGGCAAAATGCAGAGAACTTTCCTAAGTAAAGCATCAGCCCTCAGGGTGTAATCCCGCTGAGACAAAGGCACTGGGCAGGCAGAGGCTAGAATTGACATCTGAGTGTAAATTGTTATTTGTCTGCTGCCCAGAGCTAAATGCAAAGAATTGCAGAGAAATCTAGCTGGACAGAAGTCTAATTAAAAAACACAAGGCCCCCCTGCCAACTCAGATTTCTGGTTGATTTTGCAATTAGTAAACCCCAGGAGAAGTGGCCTACTAGAGTGAATAGGGTCACAGACCTGGGGGATTATGAGTGACTGGGTGCAAGGTGGGGAAGGAGGTATTAACCTTCCCAGACGAACCCATTTGCCAGGTGGGTCCCTTTGCCCTCACAGAGCGGGGCAGGCCCAAAACTGCTTGCTAGAGTTGCACGCCTCACAGGCAGCAGAGGAGATCCCTGCCCCAGGCTCGGCTCTGGGCAGGACCAGAACTGTTTGCTAGTGCTGTGGGTATCCCGTGGGCAGTGGTGAAGGAATCCTCCTTTCCAGGTAGACCCAAAACACCTTGCTAGAGACCCGCACACCCCACGGGGGCCAGGGGAGGAGTTCCCCGCTCCAGGCTCCCAAGCTGGGTGGGCCTAGAACTGCTTGCTAGAGCCACACGCACCCTGCAGATGGTGGTGGAGGGGTCTACCATTCTGGGCGGGCCCAGAACTGTTTGCTAGGGCCATGTATGTCCAGCAGACGGAGGTGGGGGAGTTCCTCGCTCCGGGCTCTTGCACTGGGAGGCACAGATCGGCTTGCTACTGCCGCACGTGACCAACTTGCAATGGTCAAAGAGTCCTCTGCTCACCCCAAACTACTTTGGCGGGGTGAACTAGAACTGATCTGGTCACTCATGTACCCCACACTACAGCTGCCATTCCCCCACACCCTGGCTGCTCAAGGGTGCTGAAATAGGACTGATCTAGCTACTACAGTTGCTCTGTTTCATGAGGTGCCCCAGAGGGGCCTAACAAGGACTGATCTGGCTGCTGCCGGTCTCCTGCCCCCCGGTCAGCCGAGTAGACTGAATGAGGTCTAATCTGGCCACGCATACTCCCGTGCTGCTGTTATCATTCCACTGCACCCTGGTTGCCCCAGAACCCGAAAACTGAGAGAAGAAAAAAGACACACTTTGCCTGTCTCTCTGGGCAACCAGAAGAAGCAACAAACTGAACGGTTTTGATAAGGCAGCCAAACAAGGTAAACTCAGCATGGGACTGAATCAGCGGAAAAGCTGTGGCAACTAGAATAACAAGAGTAGAGCAACTCCTCCACAGGAAAATGGGGCAGACACAATGGAAGACCCCATTGACAAGCAAATGGCTGGGATGTCAGAAATCGAGTTCAGAATGTGGATACCAAATAATATTCACAGAATAGAAGAAAGGAAGGAATTAGGAGTTCAAGAAATTATTCAAAATATTTCTCAAGAAATTATTCAAAGGATATCTCAAGAAATTATTCAAAAGATGTCTCAAGAACTCAACGATTTCAAAGATAAAATGCTTAAAGATTTTGAAACACTGAGATAAGAGGTTGCAGCCCTGAAAGATCTGAAAGACACAGTGAAAATCCTCCATAACAGACTGTAAAAGGTGGAAGAAAGGATCTCTGATTTTGAAGACAAAGCTTCTGAAGAAACCCAGGAGTGCAAAGATCAAAAGAAATGGAGAGCAAAAACAATCTCGCTCTCAGAGAACTCTTGGATAATTCAAAGAAAACAAATATTCGCCTTACAGGAATCGCTGAAGGAGATGAAGTTGCTCCACAAAACAAAGAGGCTCGTCTTAATGAAATTATGAAAGAACTTTCCAGACATGCCTAGAGATTCTGAAATTCAGATAACAGATACTTTCAGAACCCCAGCATGACTCAACTCGAACAAGACATCCCCCAGACACATCATAATTAACTTCACCACAGTTAAGATGAAAGAGAAAATTCTGAAAGCAGTCAGATGTAAGAAAATCATAACCTAGAAGGGGAAGAGTATTAGGATGACGCAGATCTCTCAGCTGAAACCTTTCAGGTTAGAAGACGATGGTCATAGACTTTTAATCTCCTAAAACAAAATAACTTTAAACGCAGGATCCTGTACCGAGCTAAACAGAGTTTCATCTGTGATGGAGAAATTAAATATTTTAATGACATTCACATGTTGAAGAAATTTGCTATAACTAAACCAGCTCTCCAGGAAATTCTCAAACCTATCCACCATAATGACCAGGGCAATCCTCCACCACAAAAGTAAACCCACCCAGAAACTTTTGATCAAATTCCAACTTCCACAATGGCAAAAGGATTAAAAATGTCTACTGGACTTTTGAGCAACTTAATGCCCAAAATTCTACCAGGCTTATCAATAATTTCAATAATGTGAATGGCTTAAATTGTCCTCTAAAGAGGCATAGACTGACTGATTGGATACAGAAACTCAGACCAGACATCTGTTCTATAAAAGAATCTCATCTTACCTTAAAAGACAAGTATAGACTCAGGGTTAAAGGATGGTCAACTATATCCAGGCTAATGCAAAGCAGAAAAAAGCAGGTGTTGCAATATTATTCGCAGATACAATAGGTTTTAAAACAACAAAAGTAACCAAAGATAAAGATGGCCACTTTATATTTGTTAAGGGCAATACTCAATAAGAAGAGATCTCAATTATCGATATCTATGCCCCCAAACAGAATGCACCTCAATTTATAAAAGAGACTCCAACTGGCATGAGCAACTTGATCTCCCCCAGCTCCATCATAGTTGGAGATTTGAACACTCCTATGGCAGTGCTGGACAGATCCTCCAAAAAAGAAAGCTGAGCAAAGAAATCTTAGATTTAAATTTAACTATCCAACTTATGGACCTAACAGACATCTACAGAACTTTTCATCCTAACAAACTGAATACACATTTTTCTCATCAATCCATGTAACATACTATAAAATCGATCATGTCTTAGGTCATAAGACTAACCTCAGTAAATTTAAAAGAATAGAAATTATTCCATGCATCTTCTCAGACCATCATGGAATAAAAGTTGAACTCAGTAACAAGAGGACTTTAGAGTCTCGTACAAAAACATGGAAGCTAAATAACCTTATGCTGAATGATAGATGAGTCAAAGATGAGATCAAGAAGAAAATCACCAAATTTTTAGAACATAATGATAATGAAGATACGAGTTATCAGAACCTCTGGGATACCGCTAAGAAAGTCCTAAGAGGGAAATTTATAGCATTACAAGCCTTCCTCAAGAGAACAGAAGGAGAGGAAGTTGACAACTTGATAGGACATCTTAAGCAACTGGAAAAGGAAGAACATTCCAATCCCAAACCCAGCAGAAGAAAAGAAATAAGCAAAATTAGAACAGAATTAAATGAAATTGAAAATAAAAGGATTATAGAACAAATCAATAAATCAAAAAGGTGGTTTTTTGAAAAGGTCAATAAAATAGATAAACCTTTGACCAGCCTAACCAAGAAATCTCTAATCTCCCAATAACAAATGGTAAAGATAAAATAACAACAGACCCCTTAGAAATTCAAAAAATCCTTAATGAATATTACAAGAAACTTTATTCCCAGAAATATGACAATCTGAAGGAAATCAACCAATACTTGGAAGCACACCACTCCCAAGCCTCAGAATGAAGTGGAAATATTGAACAGATCTACATCAAGTTTTTAAATAGCATCAACTATACAAAATCTCCCTAAAAAGAAAAGCCCAGGAGCAGATGGCTTCACGGCAGAATTCTATCAAACCTTTAAAGAGGAACTAGTACCTATACTACTCAACCTTTTCCAAAATATAGAAAAAGACGGAATACTACCCAACACATTCTATGAACAAACATCACCTTGATGCCCAAACCAGGAAAAGATCCAACAAGAAAAGAACATTATAGACCAATATCACTAATGAATATGGATGCAAAAATTTTCAAGAAGATCCTAACCAACAGAATCCAGAAACACATCAAACAAATCATACACCATGACCAAGTGGTTTTATCCAAGGATCTCAAGGATGGTTCAATATACATAGATCTATAAATATAATTCATCACATAAACAAATTAAAAAACAAAGACCATATGATTCTCTCAATTGATGCAGAAAGAGCTTTTGATAACATCCAGCTTTCCTTTATGATCAGAACACTTAAGAAAATTGGTATAGAAGGGACATTTCTTAAACTGACAGAGGCCATCTACAGCAAACCTACAGCCAATATTGTATTGAATGGAGTTAAACTGAAATCATTTCCACTCAAATCAGGAACCAGGCAAGTCTGCCCATTGTTTCCACTGCTTTCTAACATTGTAATGGAAGTTTTAGCCATCGCAATTAGAGAAGAAAAGGTGATTAAGGGCATCCATATAGGGTTAGAAGAGATTAAACTTTCACTTTTTGGAAATGATATGATAGTATATCTGGAAAACACCAGGAATTCTACTACAAAACTCCTAGAAGCGATCAAGGAATATAGCAGCGTCTCAGGTTACAAAATCAACACTCATAGATCTGTAGCCTTTATATATACCAACAGCAGCCAAGTTGAAAAAGCAGTCAGGGACTCTATTTCGTTCACAGTAGCACCAAAGAAGATGAAATATTTAGGAGTTTACCTAAAAAAGGATGTGAAAGATCTCTATAAAGAGAACTATGAAACTCTAAGGAAAGAAATATTGAAAATTTTAACAAATGGAAAATCATACCATGCTCATGGCTGGAAAGAATCAACATTGTTAAAATGTCCATACTACCCAAAGCAATATATAATTTTAATACAATTCCCATTATAGCTCCACTGTCATATTTTAAAGATCTTGAAAAAATAATACTTCATTTTATACGGAATCAGAAACAAACTCGAATAGCCAAGACATCAGGAAGAAAAACAAAGCAGGAGAAATCACACTACCACATCTCATATTATACGATAAATCCATAGTGATCAAAACAGCATGGTACTGGCACAAAAATAGAGAGGTAGATGTATGGAACAGAATAGAGAGCCAACAGATGAATCCAGCTACTTACCAGTACCTGATCTTTGACAAACCAATTGAAAACAATGAGTGGGGAAAAGATTCCCTATTGAACAAATGGGGCTGGGCAAATTGGCTGGCAACCTGTAGAAGACTGAAACTGGACTCACACCTTTCACCATTAACTAAGTTAGACTCTCACTGGATTAAAGGTTTAAACTTAAGACATGAAACCATAAAAATCCAAGAAGAAAGTGTAGGGAAAACAATTGAAGAAATCGGCCTGGGAGAACATTTTATGAGGAGGACATTCAAGGCAATTGAAGCAACATCAAAAATACACTATTGGGACCTGATCAAACTAAAGAGCGACTACACAGCCAAGAACACAGTATACTTAGGTAAGCAGACTGCCATCAGAATGGGAGAAGATTTTTGCAGGTTATGCCTCCGACAAAAGTTTAATAACCAGAATCCATAGAGAACTTAAATGTATTACCAAGAAGAAAACAAGTAATCCTATCTCAGGTTGGGCCCGGGATTTGAAGAGAAATTTCTCTAAAGAAGATCGGCACATGGCATACAGATACAGGAAAAAATGCTCACCATCCTTAATCATCAGAGACATGCAGATCAAAACTACTTTGAGATATCATCTAACTCCAGTGACATTAGCCCATATCAAAAAATCCCAAAACCAGAGTTGCTGGCATGGATGTGGAGAAAAGAGAACACTCCTACACTGCGGGTGGGAAGGTAAACTAATATGTTCCTTTTGGAAAGACATCTGGAGAACACTTAGAGAACTAAAAATAGACCTGCCAGTTGACCCTGCAATTCCTTTATTAGGTATATTCCCAGATGACCAAAAATCGCATTACAACAAAGATATTTGTATCAGAATGTTTATTGCAGCCCAATTCATAATTGCCAGGTTATGGAAGAAGCCCAAGTGCCCATCGATCCACGAATGGATCAACAAACTGTGGTATATGTACACTATGGAATACTATGCAGCCATAAAGAAAGATGGAGACTTTACAGCCTTCATGTTTATATGGATGGAGCTGGGAAATATTCTTCTTAGCTAAGTATCACAAGAATGGAAGAAAAAGTATCCAATGTACACTCCCCTATTATGAAACTAATTTATACCTTTTATATGAAATCTATAACCTAATAACAGCCTAAGAATACAAGGCGGGGGGAGGGGGAAGTGGGTGGAGGGAGGGGGATCGGAGGGATCATTTCTGAGGTTTATCTTACAAGGGTACAAGTAAATCTTTCTAAGAGTAATATGAGAACGTTTTAAAATAATAACTAAGAAAATGACATGAAGGCTATATTAACCACTTTGATGGAAGTGTTTCGGATTGTGTATGAAAACCCCACACTGTACCCCAGAAGTGCACTAATGTACATAGTTACCATTCAATTAAAAAAAAAAAAGTAAATATCTGAGCTGCCAACAGACCCCTCCCTATCCAGTTCCCAGAAACTTTTTGAATGATCCAACCTGTGCTGACTGGGAAAACTGATTTGGACCCCTTGAACCGGGCAAATCACTAAAGGACTATCCAAGGTGGCACCCTGGTAATATGGTTGAGGGAAGGTTTGATTTTCCATGCTCAATTGTTGTTTAAGGGGAGTGGGGGCAACTTAATTGCTGGTATTTCTCCATAGCTGAGACTTCAACCAAGAGCAACTGATTTACTAGGGTAGGACAGACACCAGCTAAAAATAATACAGACCCGCTTAGCCCCACCACACAAAGCAGGTTACAAGTATCTCAGGCCGTAATACCATATGGGTCTGTGAAAAAGCTCAAGGGGAAGAGCCAAACAGGGTAAAATAATCATGAGGCGGAATAAGCAGAAAAGCTCTGGTAATATGAATAACCAGAGTAGATCAACCCCCCACACACACACACCAAGAAAGGATACAGCAGATGTAACAGAAGATCTTCTCCATAAACAGATGAGTGATATTTCAGAAATCGAATTCGGAATTTGGATTGCATATAACATTAATAGAATAGAGGCAAAGATAGAATTAGAAATTCAAACAGCATTCCAAAAGTTCATTCAAGAATTCCACAAATACCAGGACAAAACTGCCAAAGATTCTGTAACTTTGAGGCAAGATATTGTAGCCCTCAAAAATCTAAAAAACACGGTAGCATCCCTTGGTAGTAGAATGCAGCAGGCAGAAGAAAGGATCTCAGACATTGAAGACAAAGCTTTTGAATTTGCCTGAGTATCCAAACAACAGAAATGAAAAGCAAAGGCGGATCATTCTCTCAGAAAGCTCTGGGATAATTCAAAGAAAATTAATATTTGCCTTATAGGAATCCATGAAGGCGATGAAGTTGCTTCACAAAACACAGAGGCTCTTCTTCATAAAATTATGAAAGAAAACTTTCCAGATATGCCAAGAGATCCTGAAATTCAGACAGCAGACAGCTTCAGAACCCTAGCACGACTCAACTCAAATAAGACATCACACAAAAACATCATAATTAACTTCACTAAAGCTAACGTGAAAGAGAAAATTCTAAAAGCAGCTATACATAAGAAAACCATAACCTACAAGGGTTATGAATGGGTTAGAATGACTCCAGATCTCCCTGCCGAAACCTTTCAGGCTAGAGGAGGGTCGAAATCTACTTTTAATCTCCTAAAACAAAATAAATTTCAACTCAGGATGCAGCTAAACTGAGTTTCATGTATGATGGAGAGATTAAATAATTTAATGACATTCACATGTTGAATAAATTACCTATAACTAAACCAGCTCTTCAGGATATTCTCAGACCTATCCTGCATAATGACCACTGCAGTCCTCCATGACAGAAGTAAACTCACTCAGAAACTTTTGATTAAATTCTAACTTCCACAGTAGCAAAAGGATTAAAAATGTCCACTGGACTTTCGAACAACTCGCGATACCCCAAATTTTACCAAGCTTATCAATAATTGCAATCAATGTGAATGGTTTAAATTGTCCTCTAAAGAGGCACAGATTGGCTAATTGGATACAGAAACTCAGAGCAGATATCTTCTGTATACAAGAATCTCATCTTACCTTAAAAGATAAATGTAGACTCAGGGTGAAGGGATGGTCATCTACATATCAGGCAAAAGGAAACCAGAATACAAAAGGTGTTGCAATTTTATTCTCAGATACAATAGGTTTTAAACCAACAAAAGTAAGCAAAGAGAAGGATGGCCACTTTATATTTGTTAAGGGTAATACTCAACATGATGAGATCTTAATTATCAATTTATGCACCTAATCAGAACGCACTTCAATTTATAAGAGACACTCTAACAGGCATGAGCAACTTGATCTTTCCCAGCTCCATCACAGTCAGAGATCTTAAAACTACTTTTGCAGTGTTGGATAGATCATCCAAAAAAAAAGCTTAGCAAAGAAACTTTAGATTTAAATTAAACTATTCAACTTTTGGATTTAACAGACATCTGTAGAACATTTCATCCTAACAAAACTGAATACACATTTTTGTCATCAGTCCATGGAACATATTCCAAAATCGATCACATCTTAGGTCAAAGTCTAACCTCAGCAAATTTAAAAGAATAGAAATTATCCCATATATCATCTCGGACCATCATGGAATAAAAGTTGAAGTCAATAACAACAGGAATTTGCAGTTTCATACAACAACCTGGAACCTAATAACCTTATGCTGAATGATACATGGGTCAGAGACGAGAACAAGAAGGAAATTACCAAATTTTCAGAACAAAACAATAATGAAGACACGAATTATCAGAACCTCAGGAATACCGCAAAGTCAGTCCTAAGAGGGAAACTTATAGCGTTGCAAGCCTTCCTCAAGAGAATGGAAAGAGAAGAACAACCTAATGGGATATCTCAAGCAGCTGGAAAGAGAAGAACAACCTAATGGGACATCGCAAGCAGCTGCAAAAGGAAGAACATTCAAATCCCAAATCCAGCAGAAGAAAAGAAATAACCAAAATAAGATCAGAAGTAAATGAAATTGAAAACAAAAGGATTATACAACAGATCAATAAATCAAAAAGTTGGTTTTTTGAAAAAATTAATAAAATAGATAAACTACTGGCCAACATAACCAAGAAAAAGAGAGTAAAATCTCTAATCTCATCAATCAGAAATGGTAAAGATGAACTAACAACAGACCCTTTAGAAATTGAAAATATCCTTAATGAATATTACAAGAAACTTTATTCCCAGAAATATGACAATCTGAAGGAAATTGACCAATACTTGGAAGCACACCACCTCCCAAGACTTAGCCAGAATCAAGTGGAAATGTTGAACCAACCTATATCAAGTTCTGAAATAACATCAACTATTCAAAATCTCCCTAAAAAGGAAAGCCCGGGACCAGATGGCTTCACGGCAGAATTCTATCAAACCTTTAAAGAGGAACTAGTACCTATACTACTCAACCTTTTCCAAAATATAGAAAAAGATGGAACACTACCCAACACGTTGTATGAAGCAAATATCACCTTGATACCCAAACCAGGAAAAGACCCAACAAGAAAAAAAAAAATTATAGACCAATATCACTAATGAATATTGATGCAAAAATATTCAACAAAATCCTAACAAACAGAATCCAGCAGCACATCAAACAAATTATACATCACAACAAAGTGGATTTCATCCCTTGTTCTCAAGGAAGGTTCAACATATGTAAACCTATAATTCATCACATAAACAAATTAAAAAACAAAGACCATATAATTCTCTCAATTGATGCAGAAAAAGCTTTTGATAACATTCAGCATCCCTTTATGATCAGAACACTTAAGAAAATTTGTATAGAAGGGACTTTTCTTAAACTGATAGAGGCCATTTACAACAAACCTACAGCCAATATTGTATTGAATGGAGTCAAAATGAAATGATTTCCACTCAGATGAGGAACCAGGAAAGGGTGCCCTTTGTCTCCACTGCTCTTTAACATCATAATGGAAGTTTTAGCAATCACAATTAGAGAAGAAAAAGCAATCAAGGGTATCCATATAGGGTCAGAAGAGATTAAACTTTCTCTCTTCACAGATGACATTATTGT
>CAUYQV010041800.1:0-19841 GCA_963574575.1 Galagoides demidoff
TGGCCCTCTGCTCTTCATGTATGTGCGCCCTCGATCACCACAAGCTGATGATGAAGATATGATGGCCTCTCTGTTTTACACTGTTATAATTCCTTTCTTAAATCCAATTATTTACAGTCTGAGAAATAAGAAAGTCATAGACTCACTGACAAAAACATTAGAGAAAATAGTTTAGGGCTTTTACAAATATCTCTTCTCTTTTTGATAAAACAATTAGAAACATTTTGCAGTACAGATGTAGGTATGATTTTGTACATGTTGAAAACCTTTTTGCAAATTGCAATTGTCCTAGCTTTTTCGTGATTTAAAATGTTAGCACCTAATATCCTAAAATATTTGTATCTATTATTCAAAAATATGTGAAATTTTAATCATGTATTCCTGTCTTACTATAATATTGGTAGACAATAAATGAAAACATTTTATAGGTTTTATGTTCTTCATGTGACTTTATAAATTGGTGGAATGCTGAAACTATATAGCTTCCTTGAAAAGAAATCGAGTAAGGTAAAGTATATAGCAAATAAAGCAATGTAGCCTGGGTCTGGGGAGTGGAAACTTTTCGCATTGGCAGGCTGCATTAAAATGTACATTATTTTTTCTGGCATTGCCTGTGACTCGAAGGAATAGGGTGCCAGCCCCATATGCCAGAGGTGGTAAGTTCAAACCCAGCCCCGGACAAAAACTGCAAAAAAAAAAGAAAAAAAAAGTACATTATTTTTAAAAATCAAATTTCTACATGCCTAAAAATTTCAAAAACTGAAAACTATTTGTCAACTTTAATGTTAAGTTTTAATGAACTTTATTTATCACTTTTTGTTAGAAAGCATTTGAATATTTGGTTGGAGCATGGAGGTCCACAGATTCAGTTGATCCTCTAGATGGCATCTGTCATTTGTGACCTTAAATAAAATATATATTATTCACTTAAGGGTGTCTTCATTTGGTTTTGGGAGGGGAATGTAGGTTCACAGCAACAAGTAGTTGAAAAGCAGGAAAGCATTTCTTGGGAATGTTGCTGGAGGAGTAGGTATTCAACAGCATTTGCTCATTTTTCAACTGGAGTGTTTTTGTTTTTTTAGCATCAAACAATAAATTTGTTATGTCATTAACTGAAAGCTCAATCAATTCCATCTGTGCTTGTTTAGGTTCCTTGCTTATCTCAACCAGGTGAGGTTAAAATGCTAATTTGAATGTGTTGTCATGATTCTCAAAATCAGTGAACATTTCCTTGTATTCCTGAATAAATAGATCTATAATTGTGCATTCCTCAAATGATTCACTCATGTCATCCTGTTCATCATGACCTTTGCTAAGTCAGAAAAATATTTATACAAAATTTCCTTTTGAAGAAATGTCTTGAAATTTTATGCATCTTATGCCATCTATCCTACATATTTAGTTTTACCTTGCAAAGAAATGTTCAAGTCATTTTGATTTGGCATGATATCGCACAAAAATGCTGTATTCCTATAGAAATTTTCTTGAGATAATTCACATTGCTGATTCTACCCTTTATAAAATTTAACTATCTGTTCTCACAGAGATAAAACTTTGGCTAAAGCCTGTCCCTGTGATAGCCAACGCACTTTAGAATCATACAGCAAATCCACACTGAATACCTCCTCATTCAACATGATGCAATAAACTTCCTGGTACATATATCTTTGTTATAATGTGATTTTTGGTCTTCTGGATATATACCTAGTAGAGAAATTGTAGGATCAAATGGCAGGTCTATGTTTAGATCTCTAAGTGTTCTCCCAACATCTTTCTAATGTAGAAATGTCCCCAGCAATGTAGAAGCAATGTATCTTTTCTCCACATCCACACCAACATCTCTGGTTTGGGGATTTTGTGATGTGAGCTAACCTTATTGGAGTTAGATGATATCTCAAAGCAGTTTTGATTTGCATTTCTCTGATGATTAAAGATGATGAGCATTTTTTCATGTGTCTGTAAACCGTGCACCTGTCTTCTTCAGAGAAGTTTCTCTTCAAGTCGCTTGCCAACCCTGAGATGGGATCATTTGTTCTTTTCTTGCTAATACGCTTGAGTTCTCTGTGGATTTTGGTTATTAAACCTTTGTTGGAGACATAATGAGAAAATATCTTCTCCCATTCTAAGGGCTGTCTATTGCTTTACTTACTGTGTTCTTGGCTGTGCAGAAGCTTTTTAGCTTTTTAGTTTGATCAGGTCCCAGTAGTGTATTTTTGATGTTGCTTCAATTCCCCAGGGGCTCCACATAAAATATTCACCCAGGCCAATTTCTTCAAGAATTTTCCCTGCACTTTTTTCTAGTATTCTTACAGTTTCATATCTTAAGTTTCAATCTTTAATCCAATGAGAGTCTATCTTAGTTAATGGTGAGTGATATGTGTTCAGGTTCAGTCTTCTACAGGTCACCACCCAGTTCACCCAGCACAATTTATTAAATAGGGAATTTTTTCCCCACTAAATGTTTCTAATTGGCTTGTCAAAGATCAAATAATGGTAAGTAGCTAGGCTCATCTCTAATCTGTTCCATACATCTACCACTCTGTTTCTCTGCCAGTATCATGCTGTTTTGGTCACTGTATAGTCTGAGGTCTGGTAGAATGGTTCCTCCTGCTTTGTTTTTATTTCTGAGTAATGTCTTGGGTATTTGAGGTTTTTTCTGATTCCATATAAAACGAAGTGTTTTTTTTCAAAATCTTTAAATTGTGACAGTGGAGCTTTAATAGGGATTGCATTAAAATTATATATTGCTTTGGGTAGTATGGACATTTTAACAAGGTTGATTCTTCCCATCCATAAGCATGGTATGTTTTTCCATTTGTTAACATCTTCAGCTATTTCTTTTCTTAGAGTTTCATAGTTCTCTTTATACAGATCTTTCACATCCTTTGTTAGGTAAACTCCTAAATATTTTATCTTCTTTTTCACTACTGTGAACAGAATAAAGTCCTTGACTATTTTTTCAGCTTGACTATTGTTAGCATATATAAAGGCTACTGATTTATGAGTGTTGATTTTTTAACCTGAAATGCTGCTGTATTCCTTGATCACTTCTAAGAGTTTGGTAGTAAATTCCCTGGTGTTTTCCAGATATTCAATCATATTATCTGCAAAGAGTGAAAGTTTGATTTCCTCTGACCCTACATGGATATCCTTGATCACCTATTATTTCCTTATTGTGATGGCTAAGACTTCCATTAAAATATTAAAAAGCAGTGGAGACAAAGGGAAACCTTGCCTGGTTCCTGAACTGAGTGGAAATGATTTCAATTTAACTCCATTCAATACAATATTGGCTGTGGGCTTGCTGTAGATGGCCTCTATCAGTTTAAGAAATGTCCCTTCTATACCAATTTTCTTAAGTGTTCTGATCATGAAAGGATGCTGGATATTATCAAAAGCTTTTTCTGCATCAATTGAGAGAATCATGTTGTCTTTGTTTTTTTTTTTATGTGATGAATTATATTTATAGATTTACATATGTTGAACCAGGCTTGAGACTCTGGGATAAAACCTACTTGGTCATGGTGTATAACTGATGTGTTGCTGGATTTTGTTAGTATCTTGTTGAATATTTTTGCATCAATATTAATTAGTGATATTGGTCTATAATTTTCTTTTCTTGTTGGTTCTTTTCCTGGTTTGGGAATCAAGGTGATGTTTGCTTCATAGAATGTGTTGGGTAGTGTTCCTTCTTTTTCTGTATTTTGGAGAAGGTTGAGTAATATAGGTACTAGTTTCTCCTTAAAGGTTTGGTAGAATTCTGATGTGAAGTCCTCTGGTCCCGGGCTTTTCTTTTTAGCGGGATTTTGTATAGTTGATGCTATTTCAGAACTTGATATAGGCCTCTTCAATGTTTCCACTGGATTCTGGCTAAGTCTTGGAAGGTGGCATGCTACCAAGTATTGGTCAATTTCCTTCAGCTTTTAATATTTCTGAAAATAAAGTTTCTTGTAAAACTCTTTCAGGATTTTTTGAATTTCTGAGGGATCTGTTGTTATTTCATCATTACCATTTCTGATTGATGAAATTAGAGATTTTACTCTTTTTTTCCTGGTTAGGTTAGCCAAACATTTATCTATCTTATTGACCTTTTCAAAAAACCAACTTTTTGATTTATTGATCTGTTGTATAATTCTTTTGTTTTTAACTTCATTTAATTCTGCTCCAATTTTGGTTATTTATTTTCTTCTGTTAGGTTTAGGATGGAATGTTCTTCCTTTTCCAGTTGCTTGAGATGTTCCATTAAGTTGTTAACTTCCTTTGTTCCATTCTCTTGATGAAGGCTTTCAGTGTTATAAATTTCCCTCTTAGGATTGCCTTTGCAGTATCCCAGAGGTTCTGATAATTCATGTCTTCATTAGAGTTTTGTTCCAAAATTTGGTAATTGCCTTCTTTATCTCATTTATGACCCAGCTATCATTCAGCAAAAGGTTATTTAGCTTCCATGTTTTTGTATGAGTATACAGATTCCTGTTGTTATTGAGTTCAACTTTTATTTCAGGATGGTCTGAGAAGACGCAAGGAATAATTTCTATTCTTTTAAATTTGCTGAGGTTAAACTTGTGACCTAAAATATAATCAATTTTGGTGTATGTTTCATGGGCAGATGAGAAGAGTGTGTATTCAGTTTTGTTTGGATAAAATGTTCTGTAGATGTCTGTTAAATCCAATTGTTGAATGGTTAAGTTTACATCTAAAGTTTCTTTGCTTAGCTCCTTCTGAGAGAATCTATCCAACCCTGCCAAAGGAGGGTTAAAATCTCCGACTATTATGGAGCTAGAGATAATCACATTGCTCATGTCTGTTAGTCTCGCTTATAAATTGAGGTGCATTCTGGTTGGGGGCATAAATGTTAACAATTGAAATCTCACTGTTACCCTTAAGAAATATAAAGTGACCATTTTTATCTTTCCTTACTTTTGTTGGCTTAAAGCCTATTGTATCAGCTAATAAAATTACAACACCTGCTTTTTTCTGATTGCCATTTGCATGAATTATAGATGATCATCCTTCACCCTGAGTCTATATTTATCTTTTAAGGTAAGATGAGATTCTTGTATGCAGCAGATATCAGGCCTGAGTTTTTGTATCCGGTCAGTCAACCTGTGCCTC
Source organism: Galagoides demidoff (assembly GCA_963574575.1). NCBI lineage: Eukaryota > Metazoa > Chordata > Mammalia > Primates > Galagidae > Galagoides > Galagoides demidoff. The sequence goes on from CAUYQV010041800.1 coordinate 5,113, forward strand.
TTTAGAGGCCAATTTATGCCATTCACATTAACTTAGAATATTTATAAGCCTGGTAGAATTTTGGGTATCTAGTTTTTCAAAAGTCCAATGGACATTTTTAATCCTTTCACCACTGTGGAAGTTGGAATTTGATCAAAGTTTTCTGAGTGTGTTTACTTTTGTAGTGTAAGATTGCACTGTTTATTATGGAAGACAGGTCTGAGAATATCCTGTAGAGTTAGTTTAGTTATGGCATATTTCTTCACCATGCAAATGTCATTAAATTATTTAATTTCTCCATCAGAAATAAAACTCACTTTCATTGGATACAGGATCCTGGGTTGGAAGGTTTTTTTTTTTTAGGAGATTAAAAATTGATGACCACCCTCTTCTAGCTTGAAAGGTTTCAGCAGAGAGATCTGCAGTCATTCTAATATTCTTCCCCTTGTAGGTTATAGTTTTCTTAGATCTGGCTGCTTTAAGAATATTCTCTTTCATATTAACTTTAGTGAAGTTAATTATGATATGTCTGGAAGTTGTCTTATTTGGGTTGTGTCTTGCTGGGGTTCTAAAGATGTCTGCTATCTGAATTTCAGAATCTGTTGGCATGTCTGAAAAGTTCTCCTTCATAATCTCATGAAGAAGGGCCTTCATTGCTTTCAGGAATCCCAGAAGGCAAATATTAATTTTCTTCAAATTATTCCAGAGCTCTGTGAGAGCATGATCCATTTTTGTTCCCCTCTCCATTCCTCTTCCTCTTTGAGTGCTTGGGAGCATTCAAAAGCTTTTCTTCAGTATCAGAAATCCTTTCTTCTGCTTGTTCCACTCTGTTACTGAGGGATTCTACTATATTTCTCAGATCTTTGAGGGCTGTAAGTTCTTGCCTCAAAGTGTCAAAATCTTTGGTGACTTTTGTCTTTGAATTCATTGAATTATTGATACAACTTTTGAATTGCTCCTTGAAGTCCTAATTCCAACTTTACCTCCATTCTATTAATCTTATTTGCAGTCCAAACTCTGAATTCAATTTTTGACATCTCAGCCGTTGTCTACGAATGAGATCTTCAGCTGTGTCCACTATAGCGTTCCTTGGGGGAGTTGATCTACTCTGGCTATTCATGTTACCAGAGTTTTTCCACTGATTCCACCCCATGATTATTTTATACCATTTGGCTAGATGAGCAGATAAGGTGAAGTTGGGTTGGGGGGGTCTCCTGGAGTAGTGATTAACTAGCCATTTGCCAAGAGCTAGGACTGCTATCTGTACCTTTTCCCCTAGAGCTTTGCAAAGGACCATTCAGTGCTACAGCCTGAGACACTGGGGATTTACTTGGTGTGGTGGGGCCAAGTGGCTCTGTATTGTTTTCAGCTGGTCTCTGTACTACCCTAGTGAATTAGCTACTCTGGGTTGAAGTCTCAGCTGTGGAGAAATACCAGCAATTAAGTCACCCCACCCCACATAGGCAACAACTGGAAAGGAAAATCAAACCTTCCCACAACCACACACCCAGAGTATCACTTTGGATAGTCATCAGGTGATTGTTCTAGTCTGAAAGATCCAAAGCTGGCTCTAGTTGGCCATCTTGCCTCTGCCCCTATCTATTAATTTTTTTACCCTTACTGCTATATCTTAATTTCTAATAATCTCCCTTAACAAATTTTAAGAACAGAGATATTTCATTACTTTTCTACAGAAATATGACACTGTAGCTAAGAAATCAAACCCTAGCTACTAACTCCAGAATCCGTGCTCTTAACTGCTAAGTCATATATGGCATAACCTAAAAATAGCATGAAAGGAAATGTTTTAATCTACAGCCATATCGCCCTGAACACACCCAATCTTGTCTGATCTTAGATGCTAAGCAGTGTTGAGCCTGGTTAGTACTTGGATGGGAAATGTTTTAGAAGTCTAAGCTCTGAAGTCAGAATAATAGAGGAGAGATTCAAGAGAGATGTGAATCAATGACATTAACCCAAAATTTATTTTAAAACTTCCAACCTACAGAAAAGTGTAGAGAATTTTATAACTAATACCCATATATATTTTTTCAGTCAATTAAACAATTGAACAATTGTTAAAGATGGTTGATAATTTTACAACACTTGCCTTTCATCAACTGTGCATATACATAAATATAATACATATATACATACATAAAATATACAATCATGTAATACAGACATATATACAGCTATTATATATTACATGTACACATACATATTTATACACAATACACACACATAAATATATATATAATACACATATACATACATTTAATATATACATGCATACATATTTTATTTTATTTATCCATAATCCAAACATCAAAAGAAAGGCACTGGTTTATTTGTTTTTCCACCAACTTTCCCTGATTTCATCATAAATTATTGATGCACTCATAACACTAACAAAGGATGAAGATAATTTTTAAGAATAAATGAGGAAGAAAATGGTGAAAATCCTAAACATATAAACAAAAATATTTATTTATCAATTAATTATACTAATATGAAAGAAAATATAATTTCTAAGAATGTATCATTTGACTAGGCACTAAAATAGTGTCTAAGAAAATGAGAGGAGGACAAAGTTAGCATGTTAAAGATGAATTTTATTCAGGAGTATTGTCACAGGAGAAGAAAGACTCCAGTATAGCACTGGGCTACATTATAAATAATGCAGGAACAGGTGGAGATTTGCAGCCAAGGAACAAGAAGTCAGTGAACGGAAAATTAATAAGAGGAGAAATTAAGTCTAGGAGAAATTCTGGTTGAATCAACTTAACAAGATTTCCACTGAGAGCAAGCCAGAGTGGTTTGATAGAATAAGAGAGTGAATAGAGAGTGAAGAATAGAGAGTGAAGAATCTTGATCAATCTCTCATTCAAAGATATCAGATATTAAGAGTGGAGATTCTTGATAAACTATCTTTACAGCATTATTCACTAAAACTGAATTTTACAAGGATGTACACAGATGAGTCTAGGAGAAGGATCAGAAGCCTGACTTCTGTTGAGACTTGGTGAAGGTTGGTCATTGCTGTACTGTGCAATGAATCAGACACTTAATGATAGGGTCATCCATGAAGATAAACCTAAAGACAAAGATTAGAGGATGAATCAATCTGTAGGTCCAACTTTATAGACCTTCAGAGATCCATCAGAAGAATTTTCAGGACCCATTTTCCTTCCCTGTGATGTCAGTGTAATGGCAGTGATGCTAGTGTGATGACAGTGATGTGATGAATCTTTGTTCAGTTCTTAAAACTTCCTGGTTACAGCAAAGACATCAAATAGATTGCCAAAGATGAAGGTGCATGGGTCACTTCCTGCCATAATGCAGGTTCTCCTTCTGTAGCTAGCATTATGTTGAAGGTTATCCAGTTATGGAGAACAGTGTGCTATGTTTCTGTAACTGGCAAGTCACAGCACAGATTCCAGCCCAGGGGTAACGTTTCCAGGAATATGCTGAATTGCCTCAGTAGTAAATAGATAATTCCATTGTTTAGTCTAATTTTTTAGCAGTGAAGTAGATTTCTAGGGATCCAAAATGTGGCAAAACTTTCCCAAAATGTAGTGAGATTGTGAATAGAATGTAGGCTCTGCTCAATCTGTTTCTTCTAAATCACCTCCCTAGGAACTAAGATTATCTACAAAGGCATCTGTGATGTTCTGGACACATTTTTTGTTCCTATAGTGAAAACAAGGTTAATTGGAAGGGGTAGGCAAATTGCTTTAGAGGCAGTACAAGAAAAGAAGAAAATTGTGGACAATCAAGCAATATAAAAGAATGGATAACAAGTTCTGGGCCACTAGCTCTGTAACAGCTAATAGACATGACTTCCACAGACAATATAAGAATCATCAAGAGCTATTCAATCACCATAGACATAATTATCTGATATCTGAGGGTGCTCATAGAATGCAAATTTTGAGGAAGGCAAAAGGATTTGTTGGAGATGGCCTATGTGTAGTTGGGCTGGGAGGGGCAATGGGACATTTACATGATTGATACCATAGGAATCTGGGGTTTAGAAGCCTTATGTTGAACTTAGTGACACCTAGGTAAGTGCAATGACAAAATCTCATTCCCCAAAAGTGGCCTGAGGTAAAATTATAATGGAAACAGACATGTCCCTTATAAGGAAAGACTGGAATAGGTGTGGGAGTTTTTTGTTTGTTTTTTTTGTTTGTTTGTTTGTTTATTTTTTGTTTTTGGCCAGGGTTGGGTTTGAACCCACCACCTCTGGCATATGGGGCCCGCACCCTGCTCCTTGAGCCACAAGCGCTGCCCAGGTGTGGGAGTTTTATCACAATGAGCAATTGTGAAAGCATTGTAGCAAAATAGGTGTTCCAATTGATCAAAGTTATCCAGGAAATACCAATTGTGCCCATAAGAAAGAAAGAACAATGCAAATGTCAGTTGCTTATATACTTCAGACATCTGTGCCCTCCAAATCCCATGTAGAAATTTGATCCTCAATGTTAGAGGTGGGTATTGGAGGGAGATAATTGGGTCATGGGCCATGACTTCATGAATGGCTTACTGCCCTCCCCATGGTAGTGAATAAATTCTCACTGTATTAGTTCATAATAGCTGGTTGCTTAAAGGCTCCTGGAATCTCCCCCCTCTCTCTCACTCGCCCCTTCTCTTGCTATGTGACACACCTGCTCCCACGGCACATCCCACCTTGATTGGAAGCTCCTTGAAACCCTCACCAGAAGCAGATGCAGGTGCCATGCTTCTTGAACAGCCTGCAGAACTGTGAATTAAATAAACCTCTTTTCTTTAGAAATTACTCATGCTCTGTTATTTTCTTTATGGCACCATTAGCATCCATGTACGTTATCCAGAGGCCTAGGGACCAACTTACATCATCTGTCATCACAGATGCCAAACCATGCCTTACAGGAGCATGGTGGCCAGCCTGCACAATCCATTGCTGCCACTGATGGTGCATACAAACACCACTCACCAGTTTGAGGGTTTGCCCACCATTGCTACTAACACCTGAAAATGCCACCTGGAAAGCCAAGGATCAGCCCTCCCAGACTATTATCACCAGTGCTCAAATATACCATCAAGGAGTCTGAGGACTTGCATGTCCAGTCTTCAACCTCTAACACTAGTGCCTTAGCACTATACCAAAAGAAAAAGCACAATGTCTATCATCATGAAAACAGACTGACATAAGGAGCTGCCTGGAGTTGTGCAAAGGCATTAAGTGAACTCAAATGGAGTCCCACGGGCTACTGAACCCTGAGCAGCTGCAGTTTGGTGAAATTCTAAGAGCCCAACCCCACAGCTCTGCATCCTGCTCTGGGGTCACTACTGTAACTATCAGCTTCCAGGCCAGGGAAAGAGAAGGGAAGTCAGGGGCTTTTGCATGCCTCAAGAACAAATATTGCCTCTACCACTTTGGGCTGCTTGAAGATTGAGTTGTAGGCAGATTACACACCCCACAGCTGTATAAATCCTTCAGAGCTATCCGCTTAGTTGCTCCCCTAGAGGAAGGCTTGCCCTTGCCAATGACAGACCTATAGTTTATCATTGCTTCCCTTGCCTGAGATATGCCTGGAAGTGTGGAGACCACTCTACTCTGACCTGGCATAGCTAGCGCCTCAACCCAGGTGTCCTGAGAACAAGTCTTCCAGCTCCATACCAACCCTCCAGGATTCAAGCATGCCATCCAGGGTCCGGGTGATAAAATTTGTGAAATAATGTAACCTCAAGCAAGGGAATTCCCCATGGTCAGAACTGAGAGGAGAGTATGGTGTAGGTTCACACAGTGTCATAGGAGTTGGATACCCTACCATTGGCAAAACCTGACTTGGAAGGGTGGCCTGGGACCCCAAGCTTCTGTCCCAGGCAGCAAATCCTACAGTGTGGGACTAATTTGCAACCTGGGCACAGGCAGCTCAGAAATTGGACTAGTTGTTTGGCCTGCTGCCAGAGAACCTGTTATGGTCTTCTGGTGGTGGGAGACCCTTCCACTGGTCAAAGTGGTAAGGGCAAGTTACCACCTGCTAATCCATGGATCCAGGTTGCCTCTCTCTTACAGTAGAAACTCTTGCTAAAGCATAGATTCCCTCACCCCTCAAAAACAGTGTTGACCCAGGGGCTTGAGAAAAGCTCCCTGATTCCCTTTGGGGGCAGTACTTAAGCTTGAGAAAAGCTCCCTGATTCCCCTTTGGGGGTAGTACATTAGGGAGCTTAAGCATGGGCCTGTCTAACCTAACCCTACTCAGCTGGGCTACCCCATCTGCCTCAGTGGAAAAGCATAGGACAGGGACCACTGGGAGTTTCATGGTCCTAGTCATCACTTGTTTTAAAGGCCAAACAAAGAAGTCAAAATACTGATTTTGAAGAAGCTTAATCAAAGAGAAAGTTGAAAAACAACCAAAAAAGTCAGAAAAATAATTAAGAATAAAAAACTTGCTAAACAAATACCTATTTAATAATTTTTTGAACCCCAGAATTTCTGAAAATCAAAGATTCATTAAAGGAGTTACAAATACAGAACTTTCTGCAAAGTTCAGAAAACAGAATAGACTAAGCAGAAGAATTTCAGAGCTTGAAAACAGGTCTTTCAAATTAACCCAGTGAAATAAAAAAAAAAAAACTTTTAAAAATAATTTTTTTAATGAGCAAAATCTTTAGGAATGATAGGATTATGTAAAGTGTACAAACCTATTATAGGTAGGTTGTTATCTTCTCCCAAGGGGGAAGAAGAAAAAGAAATTATGGAAAACCTATTTGAGGGAATAATTGAGAAAATGTCCCTAGTCTTGCATGAGATCTAGGCATCCAGACACGAGAGGTTCAGAGAACACCAGGAAGTACATTGCAAGATGGACATCACCAAAGCATATAGTGATTTTACTATCTAAAGTCAATGGGATGGAAAAAATCCTAAGAGCACCAAAGGAAAAACATCTAATCACCTAAAGGAAATCTCATCAGACTAACAGCAGAAACCTTATAATAGCAGGAACCCAGAAGAGACTGTGGTCCTATTTTTAGTTTTCTTAAACAAACTACTATCAGCTGAGAATTTTGTACCCTGCTAAACTCCATAATAACTAAATTCCATAACTGAAAGAGAAATACAGTCTTTCCCAGACAAGCAAACACTAAGGGAATTTGCCACCACTAGGCCAACCCCAGGAAAAATGTTCAAAGGACTCTGAAACATGGAGATGAAACATTGATATTCAGCATCATTAAAACACATAAAGTCACAAAATCCATAGGTCTTTACACAATTGAAACTACAAAAAAGCTAGGTAATAACATTATGACAGAAACATAATTTATTTTAAATATAAGTGAACAAAAATTTTCACTTAAAAGATTTAGATTGGTGCAATGGATTAACAGAACAAATTCAGACTATATACTGCCTACAGGAAACCCTTACACTTAAGGTAAAGGACAAAAAGATATTCCACAGAAAAGGAAACAAAAATGAGCAAGAGTAGTGTACTTCTAACAGATATGATAGACTTCAAATCAACAACAGGAACAAAAGACAAAACCATTTTATAGTAATCAAGGGATCAATTCAATAAGAAGACATAACAATTCTAAATTTATGTCCATGCAACACTGGAGCATGAATTTCATAAAATAAATACTACTAGACCTATGAAAAGAGATAAACAACAGATGAGATCAGGTGCATTCAGGTGTAATCCTAGCATTCTGGGAGGCTGAGGTGGGTGGATTGCTTGTGCTCACAGGTTTGAGACCCAAGTGCAAGACCCCATCTCTAAAAAATAGCCACATGTCATGACTGGCTCCTATAGTCCCAGCTACTCAGGAGGATGAGACAAGAAAATCACTTGAGCCCAGGAGTCTGAGGTTGCTGTGAGCTATGATGTCACAGCACTCTACCAAGGGTGACAAAATGAGACTTTGTCTCAAAAAAAGAGAGAGAGATAAACAACAATCAATAATACAATAGTGATGAGGATTCAACACCCCACCAACAACACTAGACAGATCATGGAGAATCAGATCAACAAAGAAATACTGAATGTGAATTGTACTCTAGACCAATGGACCTAACAAAAATTTAATATTCTCCCCAACAACAGCAGAGCATGCATGCTTCTCATCAATACATGGAACATTCTCTGAGATAGGATATATGGTAAACCCAAAGCAAATCTTAAGAACTTTTTGAAGGAATCAAAATCATATGAAGTATCATATCAGAACATGGTGGAATAAAACTAAAAAATCAATTATAAGAGGAACTCTCAAAACTACCCAAATACATAGAAATTAAATTACCTGCTCCTGAATCATTATTGGCTCAATTACAAAGTCACAGTGGAAATTTTTGTTGTTGTTTGTTGAGTCAGAGTCTCACTATGTCACCCTTGGTAGAGTGCTATGGTGTCACAGTTCACAGTAACCTCAAACTCTTGGGCTTAAGCAATTCTCTTGCCTCAGCCTACCAAGCAGCTGGGACTACAGGTACCCACCACAGTGCCCAGCTATTTTTTGTTGCAGTTGTCATTATTGTTTAGCTGGCCAGGGTCAGGTTCAAACCTGCCAAATTTGGTGTATGTTGCTAGTACCATAACCACTGTGTTATGGGCGCCTCACAATGGAAATTTAAGGTTTTTTTTTAGCATTTTTTATTAATCTTTAATTAATACTTCACTTCAATTTTCTTTCTTTTTTTATTAAATCATAGCTGTGTACATTAATGTAAATATGGGGTACAATGTGCTGGTTTTATATACAGTCTGAAATACTTTCATTAAACTGGTTAACATAGCCTTCACCACATTTCTTAGTTATTGTGTTAAGACATTTATATTCTACATCTAGTAGATTTAACACATACCCTTGTGAAATGCTCTGTAGTTGTGGTCCCACCAGTTACCCTCCTCCCACCCATCCTCCCCCCTTCCCTACCCTCCCCCTCCTTTTTCCCCTTCATCTTGGGCTATAGTTAAGTTATAGCTTTCATATGGAAATGTGGGTGCTTATAATTGGTTTCATAGTAGAACTGAGTACATTGGATACTTTTTCTTCCATTCTTGAAATACTTTGCTAAGAAGACTATGTTCCAGCTCCATCCATGTAAACATGAAAGAGATAAAGTCTCCATCTTTCTTTAAGCCTGCAAAATATTCCATGGTGTACATATACAACAATTTATTAATCCATTCATGGCTTGATGGGCACTTGGGCTTCTTCCCTGACTTAATAATTATGAATTGGGTCTTTGTTATACTGTGATTTTGGTCTCTGGATATACACCTAGTAGAAGAATTGCAGGATTGAATGGCAGGTCTATTTTTAAATAAATGAAAAGAAAGACACAACACATCAAAACCTCTGTGATAAAGCGAAAGCAGTGCTAAGAGAGAAATTAATAGTATTAAATGCCTACACTAAAAAGAAAGATCAACAAGACCAGGGTGCCCACTGTCACCACTCTGCTGAACATAGTACTGGAAGTCCTAAACAGACTATCAGGCAAGAGAAAAAAATAAAGGGCATCCAAATCAGGAAATAAGAGATTAAACTATCCCTATTTCCTAGTGATATGATCCTGTACCTAGAAAACCCTAAAGACTCCTCCAGAAGACTTCTAGAATTAATAAATAAACTTGGCAAAGTAGCAGGTTACAGAATCAAGGTAACACAAATCATTGGTATTTTAGTTTTCAATAAAAAGTGCACCTCTTGTAAATTTGTTCCAAGGAATTTTCTTCTTTTTGATGCAATAGAAAATGATAACAGCCGCTTAGCTGCACCTTCTCCTCCCTCCATCTGGATTAATGGAGACCATGGCGGAGGAAACCCTTCTGCCTCAGAAGCAGAGGTGTCAGGGCATGGTGAAAATGGTTCTAAAGCCACGTGGATTAAATGATAGGCATGCCAAACTTCCTTATTAATGAAGTTCCCTCTCTGATGAGCGGGCTTAAGAGTTCTTCCTACACGTTTCCAAACCGAAAGTATTAATTCAACCTTTCTTTCAGGGGAGAACCATTGACAGAGATTAATTACCACTTTGAATAGTTCTCTCAAGGTGTGGCTTGGAACTGTAACCTGCATAGCAGCCAAAAGATTTTTTAATAAGGCTACATACTGATCCTCTAATCCTGATGCAGACTGATATTATTCCCCATGTTTCAAGGAAATGCCAGACATCCCACTTACTGCGTGGCACCATACCGTCTGGTTTTAGGATTCCAGTATCTTACTTCAAGAAGCTTTGGCAAGGAGATGCACTACGTCCTGGGTTGGAGCAGATTGCCAGGGGTCGCGAAATCCTTTTCTCAGTTCTATCCTGCTCACAGTGCCGATTGTGAGTTGAAAGTTCTGTAAGGAAAGGGAAAGAGCTTTGCCTCAGGTGTAAGACCGCGCCTAAAATTGTATGAATGCAAGAAACAGACTACTGCTCGTGGGATGGCAAGTAGCAATCATCTTTATTTCAAAGGGTCTTTTATAGTTGGTAAGTCACATACACCATATCAATCAATAATCTATAATTAACATTCCCTATTCTATCCTAACCTTAAAAGGAAACACTGAGTCCAGAAAACTGACTTCAAAACAACCATATTATTTCTTAAGCAACCATGCATTCCAAACTATTTATTTCTATGGAGTAAAAAGTCAACAGATGGAGCAAGGGGGTAATCTATTTTGCGAGCACTCGATTTAGCTCTAAGAATTAAGTTTTACAGCTTTGCTTTCAAGGAGCTTGGAAGCCACCCACTGGAGGACGTAGTTTTATACATACTTCACCTTAGACTTGTTCCCCTGCACAGAGGGCTATCCACCCTTATGTGCTTGGGCGAACAGCAGTGCAGTCAGAGTTCCACACAGAAGGTTGTTAATCCTGTTCTGTAGGTTCTGGCCTGCCTGTTTTCTAAGGTGCAAGGCTTCAGACAATACCCCAATACTTACAAACTGTTACTACTTATATTCTTAGTTTTTCAAAAGAGTGTAAGTAATGTAGAAATTATCTCACAGCTGTGCACCTATGAATATGCAGTAAATCTGGGTTGACTGGTTGACTTGTGCAGGCAATATGTGATACAGTTCTCCTAAAGATCAAGCAACAAAGTCAATAATCTTGCAAGGTCTCTTCCAGCTTCATAATTCTGCTTTTGTCCTTTTTTTTATTCACAGATGAAAGATGATACTGAATTACAATATTGCCTGTTTCTACATGTGAACTTTAATAAATGGTGCATGACATATTGTGCTTTCTACCTCAGGAAAACAAAAAGACTGGATAACTCCGAACCCTTGCCTGGCATAGCCTTGGGTCTTGCGTCTAATTTGGAGTCTTACTGCCACAAAGACTCCATTCTGTCAATCTTATAATCTCTATTTTAACATCAATGCTGGTCAGTTGTGTTGAAGGACAGGAGGGTAGTCTATAATAAAGCATGTCTAACCTCCCAACCCATCATGGATGTGAACTTAGTTTTTAAGGTTTCTCTGGGATCTTCTTGGCCAAAGGAGAGTCCATTCAATCGGCTCTGGGCTTAGGATTTTATATTTAATTCTCACTTTGCAAGCAAAGAGTGGTTTTTCTTTTGCTACTTTCAAGATTTTCTCATTGTCTTTAAGATTTAGCATTTTTATTATCATGTGCCTGTTTATGGGTGTCTGCCTATGGAGTTACTTGAGCTTCTTGGATGTGACTTGTATTGTTTTTCAATAAATTTAGGACCTTTCCTGCCATTATTTCCTCAAATATGTTTTCTGTTCCATTCTTGTTCCTCTCCTCCTGGTATTCATATGTATGTTGATGCACATAGTAGTAGCCCCATTTCTCTAAGGCTCTACTCATTTTTCCCTAGTCTTTATTCTCTATGTTTTTTCAATTGCATACTCTACTGATTCTGCCAATTCAAAAAATATACATACTTTCTCCTTGTTGATAGCCTCTACTGGATGCAATATTGTCATGGTGTCTGGTCTTATTTATTGAATCCCGTTTTCCATTAGTTCTGTGAAAATATTTATCATGGCTATTTTGAAGTCTTCTGTTAAACTCAAAGTCTGGTTGCTCCCACAGGCAGTTTGGATTGCTGGCTTCTTTTTCTGGTATATAATCTACACTTTGTGCCTGTCTCATGGTTGGCTTGTTTGTTTTGAGAACTGGTCATTTAAAGACGATGTAATAACTGGATACTGGCTCATGCTTAGGACTTGGTATTGACTTGTTTGGCTAGATACTTTTGTGAAGTCTGTTTCCCCTGCAGTGTGAAGATTGATAAGGTTCTTCAGAGGGTGCAGCTGTGGGTGCAGCACGTGCATAGTCAGCGAGGATAACCCAGGTTTTAGTGAAGCTCCTTCGAACTCTTTGATGAACCTGTTAGGCTCCACTAATTGGTGGCTGATTGTGCCATTCTTTTTGATAATATGCTGGGGAATAAATTGCTCCACATTTATGTCCAATTAAATTTAGGCCCTTTGCTGAGATAGTTTTTTGAGGACAGCGTTTGAAGTTTGATCTGACTCCAGGCAGGCTCCTACCAGCTTTTTCTCTTCCTGATTATCTCAGACAAACCAGTCAGCTTACAGTTGAGTGGATGATTCACCAATTTCCATCCAATTGCCTTTCACCAAAACCTTTACTGTGTTTAAGAACACCCTTTAAAGCACCCTTAAGCTTTTTATACTCTGTTTCAAACCGAGACAGTTCCTTTATGGAGCCCTTTGGAGACCTCTGTTTTTAAGGCCTTTCTTCCCTTCTGAGAAAAGTCTCTGAAACCAGATTCCCAGACCTGGGGTGAGAACAGTGGCTGCTTTCTCTCTCAGAGATACCCTTGCTTTAAGACGGGGATGTCCAACCTTTTGGCTTCTCTGGGCCACAATGAAAGAATTGTCTTGAGCCACACATTAAATATACAAACTCTAACAAAAGCTGATGAGCATCAAAAAGGTCCATGCATAATTTCCTGACATCTGCCATTACAGATAAGTAAAAAAATCCTCGCATAGTAATCCTAATTATGCAGCAGCCCATTCAGAGAGTCTTAAAATCATGGAATAGGGTTCAAAATTTATAATTACTAATATAGAAAATGTACATATCTAAGTAATAAAATATCTTTTGATTTTTTTATTATAAAAGTAAAAGAAAAGTGGGCAATATAAAGCTAGTGAGATATTAGACATTGCATTTGAGGAACAAATGTATCAATATCTAATTCAATGAAAATGAGTTCGAAAGGTGCTCATCAAATATTTTTGTTCTAATTTTACTCTTAATGAGCTTCATTCTTGAAAACATAAATGTAGGTGCTGTGAAAAAAGCAGTGACATGAATAAAGCATGATTGTGAAGTGAGAGATATTTTTCTCTGAAAGAGTAAATCTATAAAAGTCTAGTAAAGAGACATGATTGAACTTCAAGTTGAATGTCAGATTGCAGCTCTGTGATTTCTATTTGAAAATTGGCAGGTAACATATTTATGTCAAATGAAAATGTAGTGGGAAATGAACCAAAATATTGTTTATTTTCCCAGAAATCTCGAAATTTATTTTCAAATTCTTGTTATCAAATCAAGGCTGCATATTTTTCACTGTTCACAGGGCTGTGTTTAGCCAACATGTCAAAACGTGTAAAGTTGTTTTCCTTAATTTGAGCTTGCCATAATTTCAGTTTCATTTGGAATGCTGTTATGGTTTGAACGATTGTATTGATAAGTTGGTTTCACCTTTAAGATTATGTTTAACTCATTTAAATGAGTCATTAAATCAACTAAAAATGCTAAATCTGTAAGCTCGTTTTCATCATCAAATTCTGCAACAATTTTATTTTGATACATAAATGACTTGATATGTTGCAAATCATAAAACCTTTTCAACATAGGGCCTCACCTTAGCCATCTTACTTCCAAAAAGTAAATGATGTAGCTATAGTCACCATCGATACCTTTAAGGAATTCCTAGAATTGGCAGTAATTCATTTCCTTGGCCCTTATGAAATTCACAGTTTTGAAGATAATGTATGTGATATCCATTTGTAAAGCTTTTGTGCATAAATGTTCTTGATGTACTATGCAATTATACTTCATCGATGTGAGTTTGGAGTGGAAATTTCATCATCTTCTATTAGTTTTACAAATCCCTTTCTTTTATCTGCCATTGGTGGGGCATGTTGACAATGTACGAAGAAAATAACTTTAACATATTTTTTACTGCTTCATATAAATCTTTTCATTTACTTGTGTCTTTTAACTGCACCAAAGAAACCATTTTTTGGCTTCAGCAGTGACATTATATTTGTCATAAATTGATAAAAATAGCAGGGTGAACCATATTTGTAGAATCGACGCTATCATCCATTGCCAAAACATAAAATTTTTAAATTAGCAGACTTACTCTCTAAATTTCTTTTGCTAGATTTTCTAGTTTCTTCATTCTATATGTGCTGAAAGAAACTGAGTTTAGAAATGTCCTTTTTTTCAGAGAAAATTATACCCACCAGGCTTTCCATATATTGCTTAGTAAACTCAACTTGAGTAATGGTTTTGAGTTTTTGTTAGTAAATATGATGCCACATAAGTAGCTTTTACAATGGAATACATCTGAGTTTTAAAAATTTTTGGTTGTGGCTCAGCGCCTGTGGCTCAATCGGCTAAGGCGCCAGCCATATACACCAAAGGTGGCGGGTTCGAATCCCCAGCCCGGGCCCGCCAAACAACAATGATGGCTGCAACCAAAAAATGGCCGGGCGTTGTGGTGGGCGCCTGT